>CAKNEV010000099.1:0-87347 GCA_930272055.1 Rhizopogon roseolus
GCTGGAACCTGCTGGAGAGTGGGCCGAGCGCAGCGCAGTGCGGAGACAAGAGAGCCACGTGCCGCACTACCGTGGCATACGAAGTCTAAATTCTACGGAACCTCGTTCCTCGGCTGCTTAGAAAACCAACAGTATACGCAAACATGAGTTGCAAGAGGTAAATTGGACAGAGGCCCAGAGCTTTGCCGTGACGAATATTCTTGCTCAGAGTGTGTAAGTCGATTTAATCGACTGCCAAGTATGAACTCGAGGCCACAACTTCCGAACTGCCAATAGAAGGAAGTTGTGCAGCTTGCTGTGCAAATCTCGTGGATCCCGAAACAGTACAAGTAAAACAATGTAGGGTTGTTTCCGAGCGGGAGTAACAAAACCAGCCAGAAAACGAACGCATGCAAGCTGAACACAGCCGAAACCATCACGCTAATCATCCTCGTAGTGTTCACAAGGAAAGCATATCTTGTCAAGGAACTTGTTCCAGGAGCCTTGTATCGAGTCCGAATCTGACAGATCATCCGTGGTGGTGAGGCCTCCTGCAACTTGCAAAGATTGACCTCCATATCCAGTGATAGATTGTGATGATACCCCTGCTTGTCCTAGTGATGATACATGTCCGTGTGCAGGATGTCCATGCGAAGATGGACCCGCCTGTGATGAACCGCTTGTTTGAGCGGCGGTAGTAGGAGCACCGGTCGTCAAAGTCGATGACTTTGCCTTACGTTTCCGCTTCAGTGCCACATATCCCTGTTATTTTTGTCTCTACTAAGAACCAAAATGTACACGCAATGTAACTGAACCTTACCTGGGTCACACGTACAGCGTATACCTCAACGGCCTTGGGAGAGGGACCGTGTGTCATCTGTGCCGGAGACGTAGCGGTATTCTTCCCTCGAGCAAGCAGAAACTTCCAGAATGTGCGATTTTCATTGGTGTCAAACTCGGCGGTGGAGGATGTATCACCAGGCGGAAGTGTCTCTGCATCGATAAATCCTTCTCGTTGTTTTCCTTTATTCTGTTCAGCAGCACCTTGGATCATGTTCGTGGAACACTGATAGCCAATCATATTGAGGTGCCAGTGCACTGCTAAAGGCGAGATAAGACTTACGTCAGGTAGGTGAATATCCTTGTTGCGCTCTTCTCCGGCTCTCACTTTCCTATCTGGTGTTGGTTCGGTTGGTTCACTGTTGGCGGAGGCTTCTAGGGGAGAGGGTGGTGAATGAGCATGTCTTGTAAGAAAATGACGCTTAAGGCGTTCTTGCAATGGCACGGATTCATTAGCTGGCCTGCGGAGTAGAGAGGGGAGGACGAAGACGCGCCACAACCGGCGTATAGGGGAAGAGACAGACGATGGCGAATGAAGAGACGAATGCGAAGACTGAGGAGTAGCGATTAGTGTCAGTGCTAGTGCTGTTGCATGACAAAACACGAGTCTTACACTGAAAAAGTTGTCATACGGATCATCATGTCCCTCCTCGGTGATGTCATTGATTCCAGACTCTGTAAAATAATTTGTAGCATCGACCTGTTATGGACCTATGAGCAAGGCGAGGAGTGAAATATGAGAGTACTGACGTCGAGGTAAGACTGTGGTGCGGGCTCTGATAGGGCTTCCTCTCGTGTAGTTGGGGCAGATGATGCAAGTTCAGGAGCGATGTCTTTTACCCTCCACAGAGTGATTCCGTTGTTACCTCCATCATATGCCAAGTACCGTTCATCTTGAGAGAATGACACATAGTAAAGGTCTCTCCTGCCCTTGGGGCTAAATGACTTGCCGAGTGGTTGATAGGACTCTGTGTCCCATAGCTGTGCGGTACCACCATTTCCCACGCATGCGAGTAGGTTGTGTTTGGATGAAAGTGCGACAGAATTCACGCAATAGTCGTGCTCGAAGTGATGGAGTTCTGTGCCTGAGACGCTGTCGAAAACACGTGCGAAATCGTCTGAGGCAGAGTACAGCTTTCTGCTGTCCGAAGACCATACAACCGATGTCACCGATTTTCCCAGGCCATTGATCGGACCGACAAGAAGTTTGCCGGTGTTGCTGTCCCAGATGCAAATCGTGTGGTTGGTTCCCCCTGATGCGATTCTCTTGCCCGACGGCGAATATGCCAAACTCCTCACCCAGTGCTGCCCCGTCGCGATCGGGCCCACCTCGACTTTTCCGTTTTCTGCTTTTCGAATCAGGATTGTTCCATCGTCGGACCCGCTGGCAATATGATCTCCATTGGGAGACCACGAGACCGACCGCACATCGTCGCTATGACCCATCCAAACGCCTTCCCTCATTTTTCCATCTGTATTCCACCTCTGTACAATTCCACCATCCCTCCCGCATGCTATTGTCTTTCCGTCCGGTGAAAGCGCCAGTGCCCATATCTCCCCCCCCCCCTCCTCTTCCCATGGTTCCCCGACAAGAAGGCCCGTGTCGCAGTCCCACTTGCGCATCGTGCTATCCCATGAACCACTCACGATATGCTTATCGTCATGTAAGAAGACAAAACTGCAAATTTCGTCTGCATGGCCTTCAAATATATGCTTCGGAGGTGGTCTTTCGGGCTGCACAAGGGTTGAAGCTCTGTCGAGTGGCGACTCTATATTAGACGATACAGACATCGATCGGTATGGTAAGGCGTCAAACGCGTTCATGTAGCTCTGAGCAAGTCCGTGATCGACTATGGATGACCCTGTATCGAATGATTCAGAAGACATGACAGGGTGCCCAGTGAATTGATATGACTCTGACTCTCATGGTCAGCTACAGGCGAAGAATAGTTTACCACTACTCACTGACAGATCTGCTGGTGTGTCCTTGGTGGCAAGCAGGTGAGGGGGGTGAGCTTTATGTGCGTCGCAACGTTGCATTGCACGAGGCAGCGCTAATCATTGCATTTCAGTTGCCAGGCTTCTACAAACCCTGTGCCCTTTCGCGACTTCACGAGCGTTGTGCTGCTCCCCTGACTAGGTTTGATACTGATAAATTTGGTTGCCCTCAATTTGTGAGTGGCAGGTCAGGTTATCGGTGCCAATTTCTTAGCTTCACGGCTCTCTCCGCACAGATATGTAGCAGGCGCTTAGCTGACGTCTGTGCAATCTACCATTCAATTCGTCCTTACGCCCAGACACCACGTCCGAATCAGCCATGTCGTCAAGTTTGCCTCGTCAACTAGTTCCTCAAGATGTTCATCATACTCGGGGCCATTCCACGAGTGGTCGAGGTATGGTCTTCCCCCATTCAATTTCAACTTTCCTTGTTGTTTTCAAGATAAAACGATGACTAGAACCCAACTACTTGGCTAGAGTGCAAGTTTACGGCTTGCATGGGTCCACGGGGAAAGCTGAATCCCAGGCTCAAATAAATTTCTAAAATCATGAAAACATTTGAGCATGTAACACCGGTATTTTTATATAATTTTAATTTGAGCTCGTAAAATGCAAAACAATGCAAAAAACACAACTTTAATAGCTATAACAGCTATAAAGATCAGTTAGCTTTTCCCGATGTTACCGTATACCTAGAGCTAAGTGGATCATTGTCTTTCCAAATGCAGGCCAATTCACCTGGACCCTAAAGTTCTCATGATCCCGCACGCATTCGACGTGTATCCCCCCGGCCTAATACTACGGGATGATATGACGCAGCACACTGGCAGCAATGACGAATGGAGTAATACAGCGTGTCGTGGTGCAGAAGGCGAGCAGTAGAAGGATGAAAACGAGTCACATAGCACAAACATAGCGTGTAGGAGGAGGGGTAGAGCAAGAGCACGTCATCGATCGAGAGTATATAAGTGGCAGAAAACAATCCAAATACACATTTGGTGATCGGAAAACTTGTGGGTTAGTGATAACAATTTGCATATTGAGCGGACACGCAGCAGATAAAAAGCCAGCGAGTTTAGCGTCTGTAAGTAATACACGAGGGCGCGAGGCCGTCGACGTGGTAGCTCCGCAAGTGGCAATAACGGCAGGTGTCGCGGATGGAGAGGGTACACTAGCATGCAGTTGTGAAATTGGCTTGGTTCACCAGATTGTTGGGCGACAGTTCTTTGGGGAGGCCGCGAGATGCATGCAGAAGCCTTCCTAGCATTCCTTGCATTCTGTCTCGCACGGCACGGCCCTGCTGCTGAGACATTCCCTTGCATGATATCACGTAGAGTCAAGCATGTGAGAAGGGAAACTCAGGCTAAATGTTGGGTTACACGTTTGCCCTTCGGCTAACCACTGTTGGGCTAAACTCGGTGCATTCGTTGTGCCGACTACGTGGCATGTCAGACAATGGTTTCGAACTCACTGCAAATGGAGTCGGCGTGTAGTGTTATAGTGAGGTGCTTCGGAACAAGGATATGACGTGGCTAGGGATTGTGAACCCGGAGGTATGATGTTGGCATGCGGAGGAAGGGGACGGAGTGTGACCTCTAGACATTGCATTTGTATGTGAGGATGATACGAGCGGTCGAAAATATTGGAGGTAGTGGTAGATGGGTATTCATTCGCTGCTGGTCCGAACACCAATGAGATGAACTAATAAATGCGTTGTGTGCATCGAGCAACGCCTTGCCACAGTCCTCATAGCGCGTTCAGTAGGTAGAGAGGAATGTGAAATGCTTTGATACCCACATTTGAACTCAGAAGGAGATTGCAGCTAGTTCTTCTAACCACCGCAGAAAATGCCATGCAATGTATGTAGTCTTATCCCAGCCGCCTGGGCTAGCTGCTAGCTGTATTTCATGCTAGAGGAGCGAACAGACGGGCTGAGTATTCTCGAGGTCCTATAATCTGACTGTATTGCCATATGATGCACCTGTCAGTTGGTGTGCCTGATCAAGGTTGCGACGTGCCAAGTGGTTCAAGAAGGTGGCTGTTATGTTGAGCATGAATCCGTTAACTCTAGGAGGTGTCGATCACGATAATAATACCGAGGTTACTTGCCTGCTTCTGCTTCCGTCCTCTCGGAGAAAAAACGATGAGTCTCCAAGTCAATGTGATAAGAGAATATCTAGGTACGACGATTTATGTACGAAATAGTCACAGTTCGAGCAGAAGCATGCAAACAGGAGGACTGAGAGCAAGTAAATGGTACCATCACAAAAACCGACGTGTAATGTCAAGAGGTGACAGGGCGAACAGCGGGTACGATGCTATGAGCGTGTGGGATGCAGCATACCGCATGCCAGAAGTTGCCCCAACAACCGTAGTCGGGTTCACCTTCGTGCGGAGGTTGCTTTGCAGGCTGTGCCCGAAGTTTCTGTGGGCCATACGGAGTCGAGTATGGTGCTGCCGTATGGGGCGGCTGAACTGCTGTTGGGGAGGACTGACAAGCATGAGCATTGGCATTGACGTTCGCTTCCTCTACACTTCCATTCTCCAGCGCAACAGGGCGCCACGACCGAGGTACCATCCAGTAGAACTAGGAATCCAGTTATCTATACAGCGACACGAAGAACGGCAAATTCACGGCTCACCTTCCTTGGTCTTCCGGCGGAGACTGTTACAGGCTGTAGTCCCGTATATCGCGAGGAGAAACCGCGCTTGCTGTGCGCTTGCAGATGAACGGACTGGTTTGCCAGCGGACCATGTAGAGAGGGAATGAAAACGTCCCAGAAGCGCCGTGGTGATAGAAGGCTACGGAGCTGGGAAGGACGACAGATGCCATGTGCCCCGAAAGGATGAGAGGGCTCCAGAGACTACCAGTACTCATCATCAGTATAAGCACTGCTCATGACCGAACATAAGTTTTACGTGGAAGAAGTTATCATATGCATTATCATGCCCATCCTGTGTGTCACCACCTCCAAGTCGCGCAAAAGGGTTCGTGGCATCAACCTGTAAAGAACGGGGAAGCAGGCAAAGAAGGCAGCGGGTATGAGAGCACTAACGTCGAGGAAAGATGGTGAGGACTGGGGTTGAATTTCCTGCTGTGTAAGTTGATATCTTGAAGTGGTAAATTCGGAAGCACATACTGGAAGCTCAGGAGCGATGTCTTCTACCATCCACAGAGTGATTTGCTTGTCGCCTCCGCCATATGCCAAGTACCGTCCATCTCGAGAGAATGAAACACAGTTTAGTCTTACGCCGTCCGCGGGGCTAAAAGGCTTCCCGAGTGGTTGATAAGACACTGTGTCCCATAGCTGTGCAGTACCTCGATTTCCCACACACGCGAGAAGGTTGTGTTTGAGTGAAAATGCGACGGAATTCACGTAATAGTTGTGTTCGAAGCGATGGAGTTCTGTGCCTGAGACGCTGTCGAAGACACGAGCGAATTTGTCTGAGGCAGAGTACAGCTTGCTGCTGTCCGAAGACCACACAAGTGATGTCACGACTGTTCCCAGGCCATTGATTGGGTCGACAAGAAGGTCGCCGGTGTTGCTGTCCCAGATGCAAATCGTGTTGAACCCGCCTGATGCAATTCTGTCACCTGACGGTGAATATGCCAGACTCCTCACCCAGATCTGCCCCGTCTCGATCGGGCCTACCTCGACTTCTCCGTTATCTGCTTTTCGAATCAGGACTGTTCCGTCGTTGGACCCGCTGGCAATATGATCTCCATTGGGAGACCACGAGACGGACCGCACACTGTCGCTATGACCCACCCAAATGCCTTCGATCATCTTTCCTTCCGTGTTCCATCGTTGGACACTTCCATCAACTTTCCCACATGCGATAATATTTCCATTCGGTGAAAGCGCAAGTGCCCGTATCTCCCCACCCTCCCCTTCCCATGGTTTTCCAACAAGAAAGCCCGTCTGGCAGTCCCACTTGCGCATCGTGCCATCCCATGAACCACTTATGATATTCTTATTCTCATGCAAGAAGGCGAAACTCCAGATTACCTTTTCATGGCCTTGCAATTTGTGTTTCGGACTTGGTTTTTCAGATTGGGTTGGTGGTGAAGCTTTCTTAATGGTCGTTGCAGAGTACTCATCCACCATAACTCCTCGCTATTGGAGGTTTCTGGTGTATCAATGTAGTCCTAACCTAGTTCTTGATCAAGCATCAGCGTGACAGTTGACCAACTCTTACCGGTCCGTCTTCTGATCTTTTGGTGTTAAGCCAGACAAGTTGGTGTCTTTCTACTTATATATCACACAGGCAGCGCTAATCGTTGAATTTGCGATGTATTCGCTGTGTACAGCATAATTCAGTGCCGATGCATCTCTGCACAGGACCACCGGAAATGACATTTGCTCTCTACCCATATCCGTCTCAGAAAGCCATTTGTCTCTCTCCCAGCGCTCCCCACCATCTCCTTGATCTCCGGGCTGCCCTTGGGGCTGCGTATAAGACGGTGATTTCCCACTCCGCTAACGCAGGCAGGATTCAGGTAGACTAGATGACGAGGGCAGAGGCTCATCATTGCCTGTAAATCCACACAATCCATTACTGAATTTACCTTATCGATTTTCGCAGGGATGAGAGCCGGGTAGAAGATCGGTACTCGCAAAAGAATAGTTGATGGCAGATCTGTTGGTGTGTCCTTGGTGGAAAGCAGGCGAGGTTGGTGAGCTTTATGTGCATTGCAACGTTGCATTCCAGGAGGCAGCGCTAATCCTTGCATTTCGATTTCCTGGCTCGTTACAAACCCTGTGCGCTTTCGTGGATGGAAGTGCAGTGTAATGCAGTGGCTTGTCGTGCTCGAAGCGACGGAGTTGTGTACGCTAGACACTGTCGGACGCGCGTGCAAAATTATCGGAGGAGTACGGTTTGCTACCGTTCAACGACCACACATTCATAATGGACGGCGCACTTCCCGCGGGTCTTCAATCGGGCTGACAAGAGGCTCGCCAGTTTTGCTGTTCCAAATGCAAGTCGTGCTGTCCCCAATTCTATCGCCCAGAGGGGAATATGCAACACTATTCTAGCATTAATTCATCTCGATAATGCCTGCTCGACTTCTTCGTTATCTGATTTTCGAATGAGAGTTATTCCATCGAGAGATCCGGTGATATTACGGCCTCTACAAGGAGAACACGAGAGCGACCCCACAGCGCTCTACAGTCACCCAAACACCTTTGATCTTTCCCATTGCTGAACGCTCCCTTGATTATTTCCGCAAGCTATCGGCTTTTCACCTGGTGAAAGCGCCAGCGCATGTACGCTTCCACTGTCGCCTTGCCATGGCTCCCCGACAAGGCGTTCAGTGTCGCATCTCCACTTGGGTATTATGCCACGATATGAACTACTTACAATGTGGACGTTGTCCTGCAAGTAGATGAAACTCCAAATATGATCTTTGTGACTTTCAAAATTATAATTCGGAATTGACCTATTCAATTTCGTAGTTGGTGAGACCTCCTTGAGGCTAAACATTGCAGAGGATTCGGAAGTCATTGAAGGCAATTTGGCTCTGGCGTTGTTCCGGAAAAGTTGGACGGCACTCACCGGTTGCTCTGCTGATGAGTCTCCTTTTCTGTAAAGTGAGATCACCACAAACTTTGATTCCGCGAGGCGGCGCTAATTGTCGATTCTCACCTTCACATGGATGATAGCAGCCCGTTTGCAGGCACTTACTGGTACATGCGATCGTTCACTCGATTCCATTTGCGCCGGCGTGTTGGCTGCTGAGGGGCAGTACACGGTTACCTTCAGGTGTCCATTTCACTTCTGGCTCCGCAATTACTGTACCCCTCAAAGCTAACCGGATCATTAGGTTGAATTCCTGCGTTACCCGTAAGGGTGGTAAATTGAAGCACATACTGCAAGCTCAGGAGCGATGCCTTTCACCATCCAGAGAGTGATATTCCCGTCGCTTTCTCCATATGCCAGGTACCGTCCATCTCGAGAGAATGACACACATGGAACGTCTACGCTGCCTTTGGGACCAAACATATTTGGATTCAAGAGGTGATTGCAGCTAGCTCCTCTAACAATCGCAGAAACATCCCACGTGATGTATGTAGTCTTGTCCAAGCAGCGCGAGCTATTTGCAGGTAACTGTCCATCTCCACTTGTATTCCATGCTGGAGGGGCGAACTGATGGCTTGAGCATTCTCGAGGTTCCACAATCACGCCGTCCTGTTAGGATAGGACCATTGGGAGATATTGCAACACCACACTGACAATGTTGGTGTGCCTGGTCAAGGTTCTGAGTAATGCCAAGTGGTTCAAGAAGGGTGGCTTTGCCTGCTTTTGCTTCTGTCATCTCGGAGAAAAAAAGATGCGTCTCCAAGTCAGATGTGGTGAGAGAATATATCTGGGTACCGTTATTTATGTACAAAATAGACAGATTTCGAGCAGAGGCATGCATGTAGGAGGACTGGGAACAAGAAAATGATACCGTCACAAAGACTGACGTGTAATGTCAAGTGGTAGCAGACCGAACAGCGGGTACGATTCCCTGAGCGTGTGGGATGCAGTAGACCGCATGCCAGAAGTTTCCCCAACAACCGTAGTCGGGTTCATGTTCATGCATAGGTCGCGTTGCAGGCTGTGCCTGGAGGTTCTGTGGGCCCTGCGGAGTCGAGTATGGCGCTGCTGCGTCGGGCGGCTGAGCTGTTGTTGAGAAGGACCGATCATCATGAGCATTGGCATTGCCGTTCTCTTCCTCCACACTTTCATTCTCCGGTGCAACGGGGCGCAACGACCGAGGTACCGTCCAGTAGAGCTAAAAATCCAGTTATGTACACAGCGACACGAAGAACGGCAAATTAGCGGCTCACCCGCCTTGGTCTTGCGGCGGAGACTGTCACAAGTTGTGGTCCTGTGTGTCGCGAAAAGAAACCGCGATTGATGCGTGATTGCAGAGGAATGGACTGGTCTGCTAGCGGACGACGTCGAGAGGGAATGAAAACACTCCACAAACGCCGTGATGATAGAAGGTTGCGGAGCCGGGAAGGACGAGAGGAGCCATGTGCCTCGAAAGAATGAGAGGGCTCCAAAGACTGTCAGCAGTTATCGTCAGTATGAGCGCTGCTCATGACCGAACACAA
This sequence comes from Rhizopogon roseolus, assembly GCA_930272055.1. Lineage (NCBI taxonomy): Eukaryota > Fungi > Basidiomycota > Agaricomycetes > Boletales > Rhizopogonaceae > Rhizopogon > Rhizopogon roseolus. Next base: position 9,924 of record CAKNEV010000099.1, read on the forward strand.
GTTTTACCTCGAAGAAGTTGCCATATGGATTATCATGCCCATCCTCTATATCATCCCCTTCGGGTCGCGCAAAAGAGTCCGTGCCATCTACCTATGAAGAACCAGTAAGCAGGTAAATGAGACAGTGGGGTGTGAGAGCACTGACTTCAAGGGAAGATGATGAGGACTGAGGTTGAATTTCCTGTTGTGTAAGTTAATACCCTGAAGGGTGGTAAATTGAAGCACATACTGGAAGCTCAGGAGCGATGTCTTTTACCATCCACAGAGTGATATTTTGATCGTCTCCGCCATATGCCAGGTACCGTCCATGTCGAGAGAATGATACACAGTAAAGTCTTACGCTGTCTTCAGTGCTAAATGGATTGCCGAGTGGTTGATGGGACTCTGTGTCCCATAGCTGTGCATTTCCTCCAGTTCCCACGCATGCGAGTAGGTTGTGTTTGGGTGAAAGTGCGACGGAATATAAGACATAGTTGTGCTTGAAGCGATGGAGTTCTGTGCCTGAGACGCTATCGAAAACACGTGCGAAATAGTCTGAGGCAGAGTACAGCTTGCTGCTGTCCGAAGACCACACAACCGATGTCACTAATGTTCCCAGGCCGTTGATCGGCCCGACAAGAAGGTCGCCGGTGTTGCTGTCCCAGATGCAAATCGTGTTGTTGTACCCGCCTGATGCAATCCTGTCGCCCGACGGTGAATATGCCAGACTCCTTACCCAGTGCTGCCCCGTCTCGATCGGGCCCACCTCGACTTCTCCGTTTTCTGCTTTTCGAATTAGGATTGTCCCATCAGAGGACCCGCTGGCAATAAGACCTCCATTGGGAGACCATGAGACTGACTGCACACTTTTGCTATGTCCCATCCAAACGCCTTCGCTCATCTCTCCATCGATATTCCACCTCTGTACACTTCTATCCTTCCTCCCACATGCCATCGTCTTTCCGTCCGGTGAAAGGTCCAGTGCGAATATCGGTCCACCCTCCCCTTCCCATGGTTTCCCGGCAAGAAGGCCCGTATTGCAGTGCCATTTCCGCATCGTGCCATCCGATGAACCACTCACGATATGCTTGTCGTCATGTAAGAAGACAAAACTCCAAATTGTGTCTGCATGGCCTTTAAATGTACGCCTCGGAGGTCTTTCGGTTGGAGCTCTGTCGAGTAGCGACCTCAAATTTGACCATTCCCCAGACATCGATTCTTTCGATGAGGCGTCAGGTGAGTTGATATGGCTCTGACCAATTCCGGGATCAACGGTGGGTGACTTTGTGTTGGATGATTCAAAAGACATGACAAGGTGCCCGGTGAATTGATATGACTATGGCTCTCATGGTTAGCTACAGGCGAAGAATAGTTGACCACTACTCACTGACAGATCTGCTGGTGTGTCCTTGGTGCCAAGTAGCTCAGGTGGGTGAGCGTTTATGTGCGTCGCAACGTTGCATTCCACGAGGCAGCGCTAATCATTGCATTTCGGTTGCCAGCCTTGTACAAACCCTGTGCCCTTTCGCGACCTCACGAGCGTCGTGTCAATTTGGGAGTGGCAGGTCAGGTTATCGATGCCAATTTCTTAGGTTCACGGGTCTGTCAGCACAGATATACACCAGGCGCTTAGCTAACGTCCGTGCAATCTGCCATTCGATTCGTCCTTACGCCCAGACACCACGTCTGAATCAGCCATGTCGTCAAGTTTGCCTCGTCAACTAGTTCCTCGAGATGTTCATCATACTCGGGGCCATTCCACGAGCAGTCGAGGTACGGTCTTCCCCCATTCAATTTCAACTTTCCTTGTTATTTTGAAGACAAAACGATGACTAGAACCCAACTACTTGGCTAGAGTGCAAGTTTACGGCTTGCATCAAGGATGGTTACTTGTAGACTGGTTCTTTGGAAGGCTTGCATGGGTCCACGGGGATCTGATTACCTTGTTGGATTGGACTGTTCGGTTATGGTTGAGTACATGCATGGTTGGGAGCAGAACAACGGAGAAATGGCAAAACAGAATGAACGAGGCATCCGATTGAATTAAGCCCTACATACTGTAGTACAAATCCAGCAAAAATTCTAGTGTCTGTCATCGTGGTACCGTCCACGAGGGAAACAAAGCCTGACAAGGAACTTGTTCCAGGAGACTTGGATGCTCGAGTCTGAATCCGAATCGCGACGGAGAATTTCCAGCAGGTTCTGATGATGTACCGGCCTGCGCAGGACCATCCTGCAAGGATGCACCGACCTGGGACGAGTCGCTTGCATCTGGTATAGGAGCAGACACTGCTTGCGATGATGTAGGCGCCATTGACGAAGCGCTTCCATGTAGTACAGTGGGCTTGCTCTTTGTCTTGTCCTTCCGCTTCCATGCCACAAGTCTCTGTGGTTGCCAACTCCAGTAAGAATCCAAGTATGAGCAAGAGGCAATTGAATGTTACCTGGAACCCACGCGCAACATGTACTTCAACGACCTCGGGGGAGGTCGCATGTCTGTTTCGGTGGGACAACTCGGCAGAAGTAGGGTGATTCCCCCGAGAACGCATTGATAATTTCAAAGAGTTGTCGAGCTCGGCAGATGGAGCTGGAGCATCAAGCGCAGGAGACCATACATTTTCAGTAAGTTCTGATAGTTGTTTGCATTTACCATCTAATTGCGGTGACGAGTGTAGCATGAACAAACTAGCTAGTCATATTGAGGTGCTAATGCCGGAAAGTCGAGACAGAACTTACATCAAGTGGGTCAACAGTCTGCTCTTCAATTTCTGGTGCTTTGGTTCCCTCCGATGTTGTTGTCGTGGGGTTGGCGGTTGCGGGCATCTGTAGGGAAGAATTGGACTGAGGGCGCCATGCGAAGAACCTGCGCATGAGGTGTTCTTGTAGTGAAAAAGACTTGTCTGCTCGATGGTGATGTCGAGAGGGGAAAGAGGATGCTCCAGAAACGTGCTGGAGGTGGATGTGCACGCTAATTTGAGGCGCCAACTTCCAAACCACCAATAAAGGGGCGTCCAGCTTGCTGTGCGTGGATCCCAAAGTACTACGAATCAAATAGCATAAGGTTGTTTGCGACCGGGATGACAAAACTGGCCAGAAAACGAACGCATGAAAGTTAAACACAGCCGAAACAATCACGCTAATGATCATTGTAGTGTCGACAAATAAAGCATATCTTATCAAGGAACCCGTTCCAGGAGCCTTGTATGGAGTCCGAATCTGACAAATCATCCATGAAATAGGTGGTGGGGCCTCCCGCAACCTGCAAAGATTGACATCCATATCCAGCGATAGATTGCGATGACACCCCTGCTTTCCTAGCAATGATGTATGCCCATTTGCAGGATGTCTATGCGGAGATGGCCCCATCTGTGACGAGCCGCTTGCTTGAGCGACGGTAGTAGGTGCACCGGTCGTCAAGGTCGATCACTTTGCCTTATGTTTTCACTTCAATGCCATATATCCCTGTTATTTCCGTCTCTACTAAGAATCAAAATGTATACACAATGTAACTGAAGCTTACCTGGAGCACGCGATTGGCGTATACTTTGACGGACTTGAGAGAGGGACCGTGTGTCATATGTGCGGGGGACGCTGTGGCATTCTTCCATTGAGCATGCAGAAACTTCCAGAATGTGCGATTTTGATTGGTGTCAAACTCGGCGGTGGAGGATACATCAGGTAGAATGGTCTCTGCATCGGTAAGCTCCCGTTGTTTTCCTTTCATCTCTTCGGTGGCACCTGATATCATATTCGCGGAACACTGATTGCCCATCATGTTGAGATGCCAGTGCGCTACTAAAGGCGAGATAAGACTTACGTCAGATAGGTCAAAATCCCTGTTGCGCTGATCTCCAACCCTCACTGTCCCGTCTGGTGTTGGTTCGGTCGGTTCGTTGTTTGCGGGAGTCTCTAAGGGAGAGGGTGGTAACGAGTACGTCTTGCAACAAAATGGCGCTTAATGCGTTCTTTCAATCGCATGGACTCATTAGCTGGCGTGCGGAGTAGAGAGGGGAGGGCGAAGACGCCCGACAACCGGCGTATAGGGGATGGCCCAGACGATGACGAAAGAAGAGATGAATGAGAAGACTAATGCGTAGTGATTGTCAATGCTAGTGCTGTTGCATGACAAAATACGAGTCTTACATTGGAAAAGTTGTCATATAGATCATCGCGTCCTTCCTCGGTGATGTCATTCATTTCAGATTGTGTAAAAGGATTCGTAGCATCGACCTGTCATGGACCTGTGAGCAAGGCAATGAGTGAGATGTGAGAGTACTGACGTTCAGGTAAGATAGTGGTGCAGGCTCTGGTAAAGTTCTCCCCTGTGTAGTTGGGGCAGGTAATGCAAGCTTAGGAGCGATGTCTTTTACCATCCACAGAGTGATTTGCTTGTCGTCTCCACCATATGCCAAGTACCGTCCGTCTCGAGAGAACGATATACAGTGAAGTTCTACGCTGTCATCGAGGCGAAACGGCTTGCCGAGGGGTTGATAGGATTCCGTGTCCCATAGCTGTGAAACACTATTATAACCCACGCATGCGAGTAGGTTGTCTTTGGGTGAAAGTGCGACGGAATTCACGTAATTGTTGTGTTCGAAGCGATGGAGTTCTGAGCCTGAGACGCTGTCGAAAACACGTGCGAAATTGTCTGAGGCAGAGTACAGCTTGGTGCTGTCTAAAGACCACACAACCGATGTCACTATGCCCACGTCGTTGATCGGCCCGACAAGAAGGTCGCCGGTGTTGCTGTCCCAGATGCAAATCGTTTTGTTGTACCCGCCTGATGCAATTCTGTCGCCCGACGGTGAATATGCCAGACTCCAAACCCTGCCCTGCCCCGCCTTGATTGGGCCCACCTCGATTTTTCCGTTTTTTGCTTTTCGAATCAGGATTGTTCCATCGTCGGACCCGCTGGAAACACGACTCCCTTCTGGAGACCAAGAAAGCGATATCACCCGCTGTTTATGACCCATCCAAACGTCTTTGATCATCTTTCCTTTCGTGTTCCACTGTTGAACACTTCCATCATCTCTCCCACACGCGATAATATTTCCATTCGGTGAAAGTGCAAGTTCCCGTACCTGTCCACCCTGCCCTCGCCATGGTTTCCCAACCAGAAGGCCCGTCTTGCAGTTCCATTTGCGCATCGTGCCGTCCTTAGAACCACTCACAATATGCTTATTGTCATGCAAGAAGACGAGACTCCAAATTTTGCTTTCATGGCCTTTAAATCTGTGTTTCGGACTTGGTTTTTCGGATTGGGTTGGTGGTGAAACTTTTTTGATAGTCGATTTTGCAGAATACCCATCCATCATAACTCCTTGCTATGGAAGGTGTCTGGTATATCAATGTGGTTCTGACCCAGTTCATGATCAAGTATTAGACTCACCGGTTCGTCTGCTGGTCTTTTGGTGTGAAGCCAGAAAAGTGGGTGGGTTTCTACATATATATCTCACAGGATTCCACGAGGCAGTGCTAATTGTTGATCATATGTGCGACTTGAACTTCGCAATATGACCACTGTGTACAGCATAATTCAGTGTCAAAGCTTCTTTGAACAGCATCATTGGAATCGGAAATGATAAATGTTCTCTTCAGGTCCTTACCCTACACAGACGTGTTGGACAATCCCCTTATTATGCGGACGGATCATCTTTTCCGAACTGTTCGCCCTCGATATTCATTGTTATCAACCCTGCTTGTCATGGTGCTCATTTTTCGCTTTGTTTTATCGCTCCCATCGACTTCCTCGCCATAATGAATACCATATGGCCTTTCAACCTCCTTCACCAGATCCACAAGTTCAAGATATTCAGACGATACACATTGCTCAATCGCACGTATACTTGCATCTGCCTATTACATCCTCATAGTTTTATTTCGTCCCTCGCCAGGTTTTTCATCGTTTTTTCTGCAGTGGCTTGTCGTGCTCGAAGCGATGGAGTCAGTTGTGTACCAAAGACGCTGTCGAACTCATGTGCAAAGTTATTAGAGGAGTATGGTTTGCTACCATCCGACAGCCACCCGACAGCCACACAATCATGATGGACGACACTTCCTACGGATCTTCAACAGGGCTGACAAGAGGCTCGCTAGTTTTACTGTTCCCAGATGCGCATGATGCTGTCCACGCCTGATGCAATTCCGTCGCCCGAAGGTGAATATATGACACTATTCTAGCATTGATTCATCTCGATCGGGCCTACCTTAACTTCTTTATCTGATTTTCGAATGAGAATTGTTTCATCGAGAGACCCAGTGGCAATATAGCCTTCAGAAGGAGACCACGAGAGTGATGCCACAGCGCTTTGAACAGTCGCCCAATCATCTTTGATCTCTCCATCTGTGTCCTCTTGCTGAACGCTCTATGATCATTCCCACAAGCTATCGTCTTTCCATCTGGTGGGGGCGCCAGCGCATTTATGCTTCCACTTGTCGCCTTGCCATGGCTCCCGGACAAGGTGTCCCGTGTACCGTGATATGAACTGCTCACAATGTAGACGTTGTCGTACAAGAAGACGAAACTCCAATATGGTCTTCGTGACCTTCAAACTTATAGTTCTTTCCAAATGTAGGCCCATTCACCTGGACTCTAACTTGCAAGTTCTCATGATCCCGCACGCATTTGACAGAACCCAGCCAATGAAGAGTGACAGCGGGAACGAGGGAGTCTCGACGATGCTAAAGGACGAGATGGTTCGGAAGAGTACATGTACTCATCGAGCCTTTCACAAGAAAGATAGGATATTTACCCGGAAGAAATTCTCGTATAGATCGTCTGACTCCTCGGGCATCCCATGCTCACCCGACTGTGCAGATAAGGTCACTGGGAGATATTGCAAAACCACAGACAATGTTAATGTGCCTGGTCAAGGTTGTGATTGCTGGTATGTAAGTGATTCAAGAAGGGTGGTTGGTATGTTCAGCATGATCCGTGAACTCTAGCAGGTGTCCATCACGACAATAATACTGAGGTTACTTCCCTGCTTCTGCTTCTGTCCTCTCGGAAGAAAAAATGCGTCTCCAAGTCAGATGTGATAAGAGAATATCTAGGTACCATGATCTATGTACGATATAGTCATGGTTCAAGCAGAGGCATGCATACAGGAAGATTGAGAACAAGTAAATAGTACCGTCACAAAAATCAACGCGCAAGTCAAGAGGTAGCAGGCTGAATAGCGGGTACGACGCCATGAGCGTGTGGAATGCAGCAGACCGCATGCAAGAAGTTTCCCCAACAACCGTAGTCGGGTTCACCTTCATGCGGAGTCGAGTATGGCGCTGCTGCATGGGGCGGCTGAGTTGCTGTTGAGGAGGACTGACCAGCATGAGCACTGCCACTGCCGTTCTGTCCTCCACACTTTCATTCTCCGGCACAACAGGGCGCCACGATCGAGGTACCGTCCAGTAGAGCTAGAAATCCAGTTATGTATACAGCGACACCAAGAACGGCACATTAGCGGCTTACCCGCCTTGGTCTTGCGGCGGAGACTGTTACAGGCTGTGGTCCTGTGTGTCTCGAGAAGAAACTGCGCTTGACCCGTGGTTGCAGAGGAATGGTCTGGTCTGCTAGCGGACCATGTCGAGAGGCAATGAAAACATTCCACAAGCGTCGTGGTGAGAGAAGGTTGCGGAGCGCGGAAGGACGAGAGGAGCCATATGCCTCGGAAGGATGAGAGGGCTCTGAAGACTACAAGCTCATCATCAGTACGAGCACTGCTCATGACCGAAGACAAGTATTACCTGGAAGAAGTTACAATATGGATTATCATGCCCATCCTCTATGTCATCGCCTCCGGCTCGCGCAAAGGGGTTCGTAGCATCAACCTGTAAAGAACCGGTAAACACATAAAGGAGGCAGTGGGGTGTGAGAGCACTGACTTCAAGGAAAGATGATGAGGACTGAGATTCAATATCCTGACGTGTAAGTTGTTACCCTGAAGGGTAGTAAATTGAAGCACATACTGGAAGCTCAGGAACGATGTCTTTTACCATCCACAGAGTGATGATCTTGTCGTTTCCACCATATGCCAGGTACCGTCCGTCGCGAGAGAATGACACGCAGTTAAGCGTTACGCTTTCTTCGGAGTTAAATGGCTTGCCAAGTGGTTGATAGGACTCTGTGTCCCATAGCTGTGCAATACCTCCATCTCCCACACATACCAGGATATTGTGTTTGGGTGAAAGTGCAACGGCATGCAAGTAATAGTGGTGCTCGAAGCGATGGAGTTGTGTGCCTGAGACGCTGTCGAAAACACGTGCGTATCTGTCTGAGGCAGAGTACAGCTTGCTGCTGTCGGAAGACCACACAACCGATGTCACCAATATTCCCAGGTCGTTGATCGGGTCGACAAGAAGCTCGCCGGTGTTGCTGTCCCAGATGCAAATCGTCCTGTTGTACCCGCCTGATGCAATTCTGTCGCCCGACGGTGAGTATGCCAGACTCCTCACCTGACCCTGCCCCGTCTCGATCGGGCCCACCTCGACTTCTCCATTTTCTGCTTTTCGAATCAGGATCGTTGTATCAGTGGACCCGCTGGCAATATGACCTCCATTGGGAGACCACGAGACCGACACCACACTGTCGGTATGACCCATCCAAACGCTTTCGCTCATCTCTCCATCGGTGTTGCACCTCTGTACAATTCCATCATTCCTCCCGCATGCTATCGCCTTTCCGTCCGGTGATAGCGCCAGTGCGCATATGGATCCACCCCTTCCTTTCCATGGTTCCCCGACAGAAAGCCCTGTCTCGCAGTTCCACTTGCGCATCGTGTTATCCCTTGAACTACCCACAATATGTTGATCATCATGCAAGAAGACAAAACTGTAAATTTCATCTTCGTGGCCGTTCAATATATGCTTTGGGAGTAGTCTTTCGAGTTGCATACGGCTTATACCTCTGCGGAATGGCGACTTTGTATTAGACAATTTCGAAGGCATGGATCGTTTCGGTGAGGCGTAAGGTGAATCGATATGGCTTTGACTAAGTTCACGATCAACTATGAGTGACTTTGTAAGTACTGGGTGACTCAGAAAGTCATTGATCATTACGGTAAGGTTAAGGTATCCGGTGAATTGATATGACTCTGACTCATGGTCAACAATAGGCGAAGAATAGTTGACCACTACTCACCGGCACTAGAGGTGAACGTTTATGTGCATCGTAAGGTTGCATTCCACGTGCCAACGCTAATTATTGCCACACAGCATTCCGGTTACCAGGTGACCTCACGAGCATCGCGCTACACCCCTGACTGGGCTTGATACTGATAAGTTTGGATGCCCTCCACTTGTGAGTGGCAGGTCATGTTATCGTTACTGTTCATGGCTCTCAGAACAGATATGCCGCGGTCGCTTGGCTAACATCCGTGCAATCTACGGTACGTTCTATTCGTCCTTACGCCCAGACACTACGTCTGAGTCAGCCATGTTGTCAAGTTTACTCGTCAACTAGTTCCTCAAGATGTTGATCATCCTCGGGGCCATTGAACGAGCAGTTGAGGTATGTTCTTCCCCCACTCAATTTCAGCGTTTCATCCATCGCCACGGCATAGGATACCCCTCGTCTTCCAACTGAATGCACGAGAACAAACCAAAGAGTCGTACTATATCACGTCTGCGATTGGACAATCATGATAGTATCACAGGGGTTGAAGCTTTGTCAAGTGTCGATTTTATATTAGAGTATACGAAAGACATCAATCGTTACGGTAAGGCGTCCGGTGGATTGATATGGTTCTGACCTTCGCGATCAGCTATGGGGAGGAGTGGTTGACTACGACTTACCCGTCGGTCTGCTGGTTCGTCCTCCGTGACAAGCAGGCGAGGTGGGTGAGTTTCTACGCGCACTGGAGGCACTAGACGCGTCCATGCTGCCACGCAGCATTTCAGTTGCCTCGTTGCTTACAAACTGTGTTATACCCTGCGGTTTCTTGACATCAGAGCATCGCGCTGGTTTGCTAACCATGTTTGAATGTTGAGGGAAGGTGAACAGAGGATTTTACCAGTGGAAAACAAGAGCATACATATTTTGACGCCGTAGCTCGCGAGGCCTTCCTTTGGGTGTTCTCCACTGGCAGATCTGAAGTAGACGCCCTGGATTACAACTGAAGAATATGGAAGACGAAGAGGAATGTGGAGTCCACTTGTCGAGCTGTAGCTGAGCGTATTGGATGACGCACTAGAAAATAGACTAGACTTCAGCGATGATGCCTTCTCTATTCTTTATTCAGCCATCTCAGTGGCAGGATCACCTTCGAGCATATTTGAGCCCAGTGGGGGGAAGTTTACCGGTTCGGACTTCGGAATGGCATTGAAAGTTCCCACAATTGTTGCCCTTCAACCATCTGCTTCATTGTTTTCTTGTCATTTCCCTCGGCGTCGAGCACGTCTTATCTCGTTCGCTGTTCTCTGCAGCGAGCACGATCAATTTCTTTTATCTCTTCTTTGTAGTTCATGGTTAGCCGCTCTGGCTGTGATGACGCCGCGCCCATTCATTTCTTCTTCAAGGCGTCCTTTGTCTGCAATCTTCCTGGGATCGTTACCACCAAAGGATAATAATAATAATAATCTTCCCGACCTTCCTGAGCCTCCAGAGAGTCCAGGCGCCGCATCTACATCATCCGGTCTTCCTTCACCATTAGCCACGAATTCCACAGGCAGCGGTTCAACGGGTGACAACAAGAGTGCAACTACGGGCAGCTTGCGCCAACGACCTCCTTATGCCAGCCCAACCACGTCCAGCCGCAACTATGACACACCAAGCACACCCTCCAAATCTTCCAGAACTTTTGACGACGATGACGATGAAAATGACAATTTGAACGAAGAAGATGACACTGCTCGGCTTGACCGCAGTAATGCAATCCGAACGAAAACCTCGTGGCCTTGCAACGAGTCAAAAGCCTTGCTGAACGCAACGGAATGGTAAGCACTCCTTTGCTTGATTTGCCCCCATACCTATTTGCGTATCCTTCAAACTTGCACGTGTCGTATATTTATTGTGACTTGCCTCTATTGGGTGTATGTGTCTTACTTCATTCCGTCCTCTGATGATTTTCCACGATGTACACATGGATATATCCTTTCTGACATTCTTATCTTTGGATTTTACATAGGTTATGAGCAAGCTTTCTTCCTTTTCCCGCTTAAGTACACCGTCTCCCATAAATTCCCGTACCTCTCGATCTCCACTTCCTCCCATTCATGCATCCTCGTCTGCATCTTCCTCATCCCCAGTTTCATCCCACCCGCATTCTACCCATACGAGGAGACAGTGTGATGGTGCACTCTCTAGTTCTGAAACTGAACGTGAAAGTCAGCGCGCTCCCACACCCTCATACTCTAACTCACATTCCAACTCTCGTTCGTATGGTTCTTCATCTCCCGAACGTTCATCAACTCCTGCCTCCGTTTCGGCCCAGCGTACCAGAGAACGCCGTACATCTGCACCTCTTCACCAATTAAACAACGAGATCCTTCTCCACGGCCGTCGTATGGTCCTCGAAAACGGGTGTCCATGGGGAGTGCTTTGCCTCCTACAGATCAGGTTTCTCACGATGTGACCAGCGCCGCGCTGGCTGCTGTCGCATCGTCAAGACGAAGTCCGACTGGCGGCGGTATCCGACGTTCGCGGCAACCGCTTCCCAGAGAATTCAGAGATGATCAAGAGCGAAATGCACGCTCGGAAGGCAGGGTAGGACCATTTTCCCATAACTTCCTCAACCGTGCATTGATCCCGTGCGCAGACTTCGATCGAGCCAACTACGCCGCATCACAATGCTCATCGGGATAGCTACACTTCTAATAATGATCCTCAATATTCGCATCGTGCCGCTCATGTCAACCGCCCATCAACTGTTCGCGATTAAACGCGCCGATTATCAGAAGATATTTCTAACCATCCAGATTCCGGTCGCAGAGAAACGCAACGCGGGGGAAGCGCCGAAAGCACTCGACAGCTAGTGGACGTCTCGTGGGTGAAGACCTTCGTGCTGCTGGCACTGGCATACGAACTTGGGGTTGGGCCAATAATGACCTCTTTGGGCAAGCCAACGACTCACGGGTATCTTTACACCGCGCGAGGACGACTGGCTCTAACGCCAGCCGCACGGTTGAATGGGAAGACAAGGACAGAATGACGGATGACCGGAGTTTGGTAAGTGATCCCAGCGACGGTGCAGGACCCTCGACTAGGCCACATTTGTATCGGATCTGAGCAATGCACCACCTCTACTCTTGTCGGAACGAGATTCGAGAGGAGAGCGAACGGTTTTGTCAAGGCCAGCGACATCGATAGCGTAATTCTATCATGGGGTGGACGGAAACACTGGAAAGGGAACAACATTTTCGCTCCGCCCCAACGGCAGGTATTGGGCATTGAGCGAGACAGAGAACCTCCAGAGGATCGCCAAAGAACGTCCACTTCATCTTCAGTGAACGCCAGCCGCGCCTACTCCAGCAGAGAGGTCACGTAGCAGCGCACTAACCTGACGGCATACCACCATGGCACCTCTCGGAAATGAGTCGGTCTCTAGTCTCCATAGAAAATATAAATAGTGATTGCCGCGCATGTGTCTAGCTATAGGGTCAATGACCCCACCAAGATAATGAACGAGGATTAAAAAACCCCATCGTGCTGGGAGCGATGGAGTAGTACCCCTGAGACGCCGTCGAAAATATGTGCGAATTTTTCAGAAGCCTCTAACACATCACTTGATGCACAGCCGTGCCTACTCCACCAGAAACGAGACTGACAGCATTGCCTTTGCTATGACCCGTCGAAATGCTTCCCCCCTGGTCGCAGTCCAAAGAACCACTCACGATATGGATGTTGCCGTGCAAGACGAAACTCGAAATTCACTTTGTATATCCTCAAATTCATGCTTCGGAATTGGCTCCCAGGGTTGCGCAGTGGTTGAAGCTTCGTCGAGTGTTGCCTTTCTCTAGAGGTATCAGACACCACGGTCGTTCAGGTAAAGTGCCCGGTGAATTGGTATGACCCTGACCCAGTCCGTGACTATCTACGGGGACGAATAGTGGGCCACTGCCCACCGGTCTATCTGTAGTTTATCCCTTAATTGCAAGTAGGCAAGGCGGGTGAACTTTTATGTGCATCACATCTATGCATTCTACGAGGCGTCGCCAATCGTTTTCAAGTCTCGATGTTTACACACGTCACTTTACTCTGCTGTTTCTTGACCTTGACGTATCTGTGCTTTGCCGCTGACTTGGCTTGATTTCCGTCGATTTTTTTGAGTCCCATATCGGTGCCAAATTAACATGCAGGTTTGGTGGTGAAGCCACGTTCATTGGCTATCACCCGCTCTGCGTAGACACTGAGATTCACTTGTGCCTTCAATTTTACCTCGCCGACTAGTTCGTCGAGGGTGCTGATCCTCAACATTCAGTGAGCGGTTGATGTAAGCCCTTCCGGACTCTATCCGTCGTGACAATGTTAGTAACGGTTCTCCTGACGCAACGCACGAGAACAACTAATGGTGGTTGGCTAATCATGATTGTATTAGAAAGAGTTCTATGATAAAACCAGTAGTTCTTCTTTATCAAATTCATACATCGTATGGTCGACTCGAACTTACCTGCTGTGTAAGACACGATGCGGCGGGTTTGAGGAGACATGGCCAAAAGTGAAACAAAACTGGTTGGCCAGCCAGACAAATTGAGACGAGACGGCGCAATCACTAAAATAAAGTTGATGAGGGCAGAGCTGGTCGAGATCAATTGCGGTCTCTTCTGTAATGAAGTTGGATATGCGAGGACTGCTTCGGAGAGTCCTCAGCTCCGTCGGGATTCCATTCAACTTCCATCGTTGCTCCAATCTAATTCCGGGATTCGGTGGCAAACTTCTTTATCGCCGTTCAAAGCGCCAATCGAAGCTTCTGTCATGCTTCGAACGGTTGACATGAGTGCCACTATCGAAGGTTGCCATACCTGTTGGAAATAGAAAATCGTTCACTAATGCAGACACACTGCTAACATACCCAACCAGTAAAGTAGAACTATCTACTGTCTTGAATCTTTACCAGTTTACAACGAGTTGACATGTTTGTAAAGTCGTACTGAGACTCTAGAACACGATTTCAAGAATACCGATGCGGGTTGTGATGGTGAGTCATTCGCTCGATTGAAGTCTGCCAAAGGGATCAATGCACAGTTAAGATAACTGTGCATCTCAAATGTGATAACGGGATCCTACTGATACAATGTATTATGCACAAACCTGTAAGAGCGTGAGCAGAGGTATGCACATATACACAAGAGATGATCGAAAACAAATAAATGGTACGGTCATGAAAAGTGATATATAAGAGCAAATATCAAGAAGCAGCGGGTTGAACAGCGGACACAATGCCACGAGGGCGACCTGAGAGGCAGCAGATGGCAAGCAGAAAGTTTCCCCAGCAACCGAAGTCAAATTCTTCTTCTGCACGTCGTGTTGAATGTTGTGCCTGGACATGTTGTGGCCCCTGCGGACTCGAGTATGGCACTGCTCCGCACGATGACTGAGCCGCTGCTGAGGATGATTGACCAGCCTGAGCATTGAGATTGCCGCTCTCTCCCGCCAGATTTTGATCCTCATGGGGCAACTGAGATGTTGTTGAGGAGGACTGACAAGCATGAACATTGGCATTGCCGCTCTCTTCCTCCACACTTTCATTCTTCGGCATAACACGGCGCCACGATAGAGGTACCGTCCAGTAGAACTAGAAATGCAGTTATGTATACAACAAAGAAAGTTAAATTAGCCGCTCACCTGCCTTGGTCTTCCAGCGGAGACTGTTACAGGCTGTAGTCCTGTATGTCGCGAGAAGAAACCGTGGTTAATGCGTCTTTGCAGAGGAGTGGACTGGTCTGCTAGCGGACGATGTCGAGAGGGAATGAAAACATTCCACAAGCGCCGTGGTGATAAAAGGTTGCGGAGCTGGGAAGGACGAGAGGAGCCATATGCCTCGGAAGGATGAGAGGGCTCCAAAGACTACCAGAACTCATCATCAGTATGAGCGCTGCTCATGACCGAACACAAGTTTTACCTGGAAGAAGTTGCCATATGGATTATCATACCCATCCTCTATGCCATCACCTCCAGGTCGCGCAAAAGGGTTCGTGGCATCAACCTGTGAAGAACAGGTAAGCAGGCAAAGGAGGCAGTGGGGTGTTAGAGGACTGACTTCAAGGAAAGATGATGAGGACTGAGATTGAATTTCCTGCTGTGTAAGTTGTTACCTGAAGGGTGATAAATTGAAGCACATACTGGAAGCTCAAGAGCGATGTCTTTTAGCATCCACAGAGTGATTTTCTTGTCGTCTCCACCATATGCCAGATACCGTCCATCTCGAGAGACTGATACACAGTAAAGGTTTACGCTATCTTCGGACCTAAATGGCTTGCCGAGTGGTTGATAGGATTCTGTGTCCCATAACTGTGCAATACCTCGATTTCCCACACATGCCAGGACATTGTGTTTGGGTGAAAGTGCGACGGAATTCAGGGCATTGTTGTGCCCGAAGCGATGGAGTTCTGTGCCTGAGACGCTGTCGAAAACACGTGCGAATCTGTCTGAGGCAGAGTACAGCTTGCTGCTGTCCGAAGACCACACAACCGATGTCACCAATGCTCCCAGGTCGTTGATCGGGCCAACAAGAAGGTCGCCGGTGCTGCTATCCCGGATACAAATCGTGTTGCTGTGCCAGCTTGATGCAATTCTGTCGCCTGATGGTGAATATGCCAGATTCCTCACCCAGTCCTGCCCCGTCTCGATCGGGCCCACCTTGATTTTTCCATTTTCTGCTTTTTGAATCAGGATCGTTCCATCAGAGGAACCGCTGGCAATATAACTTCCATTGGGAGACCACGAGACTGACAGCACAAAGCTGTTATGTCCCATCCAAACGCCTTCGTTCATCTCTCCATCCGTGTTCCACCTCTGCACACTTCCATCCCCCCTCCCGCAGGCTATCGTCTTTCCGTCCGGTGAAAGCGCCAGTGCCCATATAGACCCACCCTCCCCTTCCCATGTTTCCCCGACAAGAAACCCCGTCTCGCAGTCCCACTTGCGCATCGTGCCGTCTGAAGAACTACTCACGACATGGATATTATCGTGTAAGAAGACAAAACTGTAAATTTCACTTGTGTGGCCCTCAAATATGTGCTTCGCATGTGGTTGTTCTGGTTGCGCAGGGGTTGAAGCTTTGTCGAATGGCGACTTTATAGTAGACGATTCCGAAGACATCAATTGTTTTGATGAGGCGTCGGGTGAACTGATATGGCTCTGACCAAGTCCGCGATCAACTACGGGTGACCTTATATTGGATGATTCAAAAGACACAGACTATCACGGCAAGGTCAAGGTGTCCGGTGAATTGATATGACTCTGATTCATTTCATGATCAGCTACAGGCGAAGAATAGTTGACCGCTACTCACTGGCAGATCTGCTGGCGTGTCCTTGGTGGCAGGTGGCTAAGTGGGTCAGCGTTTATGTCCATCGCAAGGTCACATTCCACAAGCAGCGCTAATCATCGCCACACAGCATTTCGGTTGCCAGGCTTGTTACAAAAGCTGTGCGGTTTCATGACCTCACGAACGTCGCGCTGCACCCCTAACTAGGTTTGATACTGATAAGTTTGGATGCCCTCACTTTGTGAGTGGCAGGTCAGGTTATCGGTGCCAATTTCTTGGCTTCACGGCTCTCTCAGTACAGATATGCGACAGCCGCTTGGCTAACATCCGTGCAATTCACCATTCCATTCGTCCTTACGCGAGACCTGGATGTTCAGGTCTGAATCTGAATCTGAATCATCGCTGGTATCATGTGTCACAACGATATGCGACGGAGAACCTGCAGCAGATTGTGTTGACGTAGCTGCCCACGCAGGATCATCCTGCAAAGATGCACCGGCCTGGACGAGTCCCGAGATCTACTACGCACCTACATTGGTTCGCCTTGAGCTACAAGGGTCTCCCGTTCGTAACCGTCTGGATCGAATGCTCAGAAATTGCGACCGTCATGAGGTCCATACGGCGCAAAGCAAATCAAACGCACAGAGGGGTCATATGCATACACCGTCCTGGTCGTCAGCGACCACAACACTGGCGCCCTCATCACCGACTCTCTCGGAAATGCCTCTTATCTGGAGAAAGCATACTCCGAGAAGCTCATCTTCCCTCACAGCTCAGAAGCGCTCATTCGCGCGTTCGACACTGTATTCGTGGGCTTGATCGTGCCAGTCGTGAAATTCATCATCGGGCGCTCAGCGGAAATATTGAGCCCAGATAGTGCCAAATTCTTCATGGACGTTCGCTCGTACGACTTCAAGTTACCCTAGGATGAGTTCATTTGTGAGTGCGCGAGACGTCAGATGGAGGAGCACATGGAGAAGGAGTACAATACCTTGTATGAATAGTTTTTAGAAGAGTAACGGGAAGTGGATCATGGGGGACACTTTCTTGTATGCAGCTATTATTGTCGCATATCCCTTGCTATGGTACAAGCGAGTAATGAAGGAGGATGAATGGGTCTGGATCAGGTCCTCGAATGGGGCAATGATTTGCAGATGTGGAAAAAGAGTGCAACTTAGCATAGAACACTGTCGCATGGGAAATCCACTTAGGTTTCTTATTCCTGTCGTGTTACGGATGATGATTTGGCCCGTTCTTGAAGGACTGACCACGAAGGAATGACGTGACGTTCTAAAGATGTAGAGGCCACCTAGACCCATTTGCAAAATGAAGATTGAAAGGCCGCATACAAATTCCATGTCTAATCTTCTAATCCAGGAATATTTCCTCTTCGCGAAAACGTGTATATGTCCTAGTCCGCGAACGCTCGTCTCTGCAAATCCTCAACATTGAACAAAACAGTGATGACAGGCTCGAAGTCCACTCACCGGGGGATTGACAAATCATGCAGCTTCCCATTCCCTCTGTACTCGCCTCCGTCTCATAAAGCCATCTATCTCCCTCCCAGCATTCTTCACCATCTCCTCAATGTCTGGACTGCCTTTGGGCTGCGTACAAGACTCTCCACGGTGATTTCCCACTTTGCCGGCGCAGGCAGGATTCGGCGAGAGTGGATGACGAGGGCAGAGGCTCATCATTGCCTATAAATCCACACAACCCATTGTTTCGGAATTCGCCTCATCGATTTCCGAGGTTCATCTGAAAAAGTTACGGTAAAAATCATGACGCTCATCGCCCGCAAAATGTGCAACAGGCTTTCTCCGCGTCACATCAGCCTATTATAATACCATTAGCAAAGCTAGTAATGGGCCGGACGAAAGGTTACTGACGTGGAACTGGGGTCGAGTATCCTGTTGTGTAGCTCGTCACCTTGAACTTGAAGTAAGGCGGTGTTTGAAAGACTTAGTGGATGTGTGGATGCTACATGCTTCACATGATCAAGACAGTAGTATTCTTATCGTCTCCACCATATGCCAGATACCGTCCGTCTCGAGAGAATGACATACAGCGAATGTCATCGCTGTCTTCGGGGCTAAATACCTTGCTGAGTGGTTGGCAGGACACATGCGAGTAGGTGAAAGTGCGACGGAATTCACGTAATTGTTGTGCTCAAAGCGATTTCTGTGCCTGAGACGCTGTCGAAAACAAGTGCAAATTTGCCCGAAGTCACACCACTTGATATCCAGGTTTTCGATCTGGCCGACAAGGTGTTGCTGTTCCAGATACAAAGGGTGTTTTTCCTGCCTAATAAATTTTTGTCACGAGTTGAAATAGTGCAAGGCTGAACACGTTGTCCTGCTTCGTTTCGATCCCCACAGCTTCCATGATGTCTGCTTCTCGAATCAGGATTTTCTCACCAAAGGACCCGCTGGCAATATGGCCTCCACTTTGAGACAACAAGACTGACGGCACTGGCTTTGCTGTGACCCGTCCAAACGCTTTCCCTCGTCACCGAAGGGAAGTCGCTGCTTACAGTCCAAGAACCACTCACGATGTGGACGTTGTCGTGGAAAGAAAGACTCAACTCGAAATCCACTTTTTGTGACCCTCAAATTCATGCTTCGGAGTTGGCTCCCGGGATTGCACAGTGGTTGAAGTTTCGTCGGATGTCGGCTTTGTGCTAGAGACCATTGGTCATTCCGGTAAGGTGCCCGGTGAATTGGTGTGGTTCTGACCCAGTCTGTGATCATCTACAGGGACGAATAGTGGACCACTACTCACCGGTTGGTCTGCTAGTTTATCCCTTAATTGCAAGTATGCATGGCGGATGAACTTTTATGTGCATCGCAGGCATTCTACGAGGCGTCGCTGATCGTTTTCAAGTTTTCTTGATGTCTACACACCTCGCTTTGCTATGCAGTTTCTTTGCCTCGAGGTATATGCGCTGTGCCGCCGACTTTGCTTGATGTCCGTCGAGTTTTGTGAGTCTCATATTAGGACATCAGGTTATTGATGTCAAATCAACATGCAGGTTTGATGGTGGAGCCAGGTTCATTCGCTATCACCCCAGCGATTGCTCTGACGAACGAGGCATCCGATTGAATTAAGCCCTACATAGTATAAATCCAGCCAAAATTGTAGTGTCTGTTACCTGGAACCCACGTGCAACAGGTACTTCAACGACCTCGGGGGAGGTCGCATGTCTGTTTCGGTAGGACAACTCCGCAGAAGTAGGGTGATTCCCCCGAGAACGCATTGGTAATTTCAAAGAGCTGTCGAGCTTGGCAGATGGAGCGGGAGCATCAAGCGCAAGAGATTGTACATTTTCAGCAAGTTCTGATTGTTGTTTGCCTTTATCATCTATCTTATTGCGGGTGCCAAGTACTGTCCATCGCGAGAGAATGACACACAGATCAGTTCTACGTTGTCCTTGGAGCTAAATGGCTTGCCAAGTGGGTGATAGGACTCTGTGTCCCATAGTTGTGCAATACCCCCAGTTCCCACGCATGCGAGTAGGTTGTGTTTAGGTGAAAGTGCGACGGAATACAGGATATTGTTGTGCTCGAAGCGATGGAGTTCTGTGCCTGTGACGCAGTCGAACACACGTGCGAACTTGTCTGAGGCAGAGTACAGCTTGCTACTGTCCAAGGACCACACAACCGATGTCACCGATTCTCCTAGGTTATTGATCGGGCCGACAAGGAGGTTGCCGGTGTTGCTGTCCCAAATGCAAATCGTCTCGTTGTGCCCGCCTGATGCAATTCTGTCGCCAGACGGCGAATATGCCAAACTCCTCACCCTGGACTGCCCCGCCTTGATCGGGCCCACCTCGACTTCTCCGTTTGCATTTCGAATCAGAATTGTTCCATCGCTGAACCCGCTAGCAATACGACCTCCATTGGGAGACCAAGAGAGCGGCAGCACTCGGATTTTATGACCCATACAAACGCCATTGATCATCTTTCCGTCTGTGCTCCACTGTTGGACGCTTCCATCATCTTTCCCACATGCGATAATACTTCCATTCGGTGAAAGCGCAAGCACCCATATCTCTCCACCCTCCCCTTTCCATGGTTCCCCAACAAGAAGGCCCGTCTCGCAGTCCCACTTGCGCATCGTGCCATCCCATGAACCACTCACGACATGGACGTTGTCGTGTAAGAAGACAAAACTATAAATTCCATCTTCGTGGCCAACAAATATATGATTTGGACGTGGCCTTTCGGATTCCGCGGCGGTTGAAGCGCTGTCGAGTGATGACTTTGAATCCGAAAACATCGATCGTTTCGGTGAGGTGTCAGGTAAATTGATATGGCTCTGACCAAGTTGGTGATCAACTGCGGGTGACTTTGTGTTGGATGATTCAAAAGACATCAATCATTACGATAAGGTCAACGCGCTGGTGAGTTGGTATGACTCTGACGCGTTTCATGGTCAGCTACAGGCAAAGAATAGTTGATCACTACTCACCAGCAGATCTGCTGGTGTATCCTTGGTGGCAAGTAGGTAAGGTGAGTGAGCATTTATGTGCATCGTTGCATTCCACGAGCCAGCGCTAATTATTGCCACATAGCATTTCGGTTGCGAGGCTTGTTGTAAATCCTATGCGGATTCATCATGTCACGAGTCCGCTGCCCTGACTAGGTTTGACAGTGGTGACCTCTCGTGTATCCCAAGATACTACGAATCAAACAACATAAGGTTGTTTGCGAGCGAGAGTAACAAAACCGGCCAGAAATCGAACGCATGCAAGCTAAACACAGCCGAAATCATCACGTTAATCATCCTCGTAATGTCCACAAGGAAAGCATATCTTGTCAAGGAACTTGTTCCAGGAGCCTTGTATGGAGTCCGAATCTGACAAATCATCCGTGCCTGCAACTTGCAAAGATTGACCTCCATATCCAGCGATAGATATCCCTGCTTGTCCTAGTGATGATATATGTCCGTGTGCAAGATGTCCATGCGAAGATGGCCCTGCCTGTGACGAGCCGCTTGCTTGAGCGGCGGTAGTAGGAGCACTGGTCGTCAAAGTCGATGACTTTGCCTTATGTTTCCGCTTCAATACCACATATCCCTGTTATTTTCGTCTCTATTAAGAACCAAAATGTATACGCAATCTAACTGAAGCTTACCTGGGTCACGCGTACAGCGTATACCTCGACGGCCTTGGGAGAGGGACCCTGTGTCATTTGTGCGAGAGACGTTGTGGCATGCTTTCCTCGAGAACGCAGAAACTTCCAGAATGTGCGATTTTCACTGGTGTCAAATTGGGCGGTGGGGGATGCATCATCAGGCGGAAGGGTCTCCGCATCGGTAAGTTCTTCTCGTCGTTTTCCTTTGTTCTGTTCGGCGGCACCTGGTATCATATTCGCGGAACACTGACAGTCAATCATGTTGAGATGCCAATGCACTGCGAAAGGCGAGATAGGACATACATCGGGTAGGTCAACATCCTTGTTGCGCTCTTCTCCGACTCTCACTGTCCCATCTGGTGTTGGTTCGGTTGGTGCGTTGTTTGCGGGAGTCTCCAAGGGTGGTGAACGAGCATGCTTTGTAAGAGAACGGCCTTTAAGGCGTTCTTGCAATCGCACGGATTCATTAGCTGGCGGGAGGAGTAGAGAGGGAACGACGAAGACGCCCCACAACCGGCGTATGGGAGAGGGGTCAGACGATGGCGAATGAAGAGATGAATGAGAAGACTAGTAGGGTTTCCTCTTGTGTAGTTCCCGGGGCAGGTAATGCAAGCTTAGGAGCGATGTCTTCTACCACCCACAGAGTAATTTTGTTGCCGCCTCCACTATATGCCAGGTACCGTCCGAATCTCGAGAGAATGACACACAGTTGAGTCTTAGCTGTCCTCGGGGCTAAATGGCTTGCCGAGTGGTTGATAGGACCCCGTATCCCATAGCTGTGCAATACCTCCAGCTCCCACGCATGCGAGTACATAGGTTGTGTTTGGGTGAAAGTGCGGCACAATTCACGTAATCGTTGTGCTGTAAGCGATGGATTTCTGTGCCTGAGACGGTACAGCTTGCTGCTGTCCGAAGACCAAACAACCGATGTCACCGATGTTCGCAGGCCTTCGATCGGGCCGACAAGAAGGTCGCTGGTGTTACTGTCCCAGATACAAATCGTGTTGTGCCCGCCTGATGCAATTCTGTCGCTCGACGGCGAATATGCCAGGCTATACACGAAGATCTGCCCCGTCTTGATCGGGCCCACCTTGACTTTTCCGTTTTTTGCCGTTCGAATCATGATTGCTCCATCGTTGGACCCGCTGGCAATTTGATCTCCACTGGGAGACCACAAGACCGACAGCACCGGCTTTTTACTACCCACCCAAACGCCCCCGATCATCTTTCCGTCCGTGTTCCACTGTTGAACGCTTCCATCATCTCTCCCACACGCGATAATATTTCCATTGGGTGACTTCCCATGGTTTTCCAACGAGGAGGCTCGTCTCGTAGTCCCACTTGCACAACGTGCCGTCCTCAGAAATACTCACGATATGCTTGATGCCATGCAAGAAGACGAAACGCCAAATTGCGGTTTTACGGTCTCCAGATTTGCCTTGCGGATATCGTGCTACATAAAGCGGCTGTCGATCTTGTACCATAAGCCCTTGCTATTGAAGGTGTCTTGTGTATCGATGTGGTTCTGACCCAGTTCATGATCAAGTATTAGTGGGACAGTGGACCACCACTCACCGGTTCGTCTGCTGGTCTTTTGGTGTTAAGCCAGCAAAGTGGGTGGGTTTCTACATATATATCACACAGGATTCTATGAGGCAGCGCTAATTGTTGATCATATGTGATTGGACTTCGCAATATGTCCACTGTATACAGCATAATTCAGTGTCAATGCTTCTTTGCACAGCATCATCGGAAACGATACATGTTCTCCGCCAGTCCTCGGTCTACGCAGACGTGTTGGACAATCTCCTCATTACGCAGACAGATCATCTTTTCCGAACTGTTCGCCCTCGATATTCATTATTATGAGGATATTTGTACTCGCTGTGCTAGTGGACCTGCTTGTCATGGTGCGCATTTTTCGCTTTGTTTTATCGCTTCCATCGACTTCCTCGCCAGTCCACAGGTTCAAGATATTCAGACGATGCACATTGCTCAATCGCACGTACACTTGCATCTGCCTATTACATCCTCATTGTTTTATTTCGTCCCTTGTTAGGTTTTTCATCTTTTTTTCTGCAGTGGCTTGTCGTGCTCGAAGCGATGGAGTCAGTTGTGTACCAAAGACGCTGTCGAACTCATGTGCAAAGTTATTAGAGGAGTATGGTTTGCTACCATCCGACAGCCACACCGTCACGATGGACGACACATTTCCTACGGATCTTCAACATGGCTGACAAGAGGTTCGTCAGTTTTGCTGTTCCCAGATGCAAATGATGCTGTCCACGCCTGATGCAATTCTGTCGCCCGAAGGTGAATATACGACACTATTCTAGCATTGATTCATCTCGATCGGGCCTACATTAACTTCTTTATGTGATTTTCGCATGAGAATTGTTTCATTGAGACTCAGTGGCAATATAGCCTTCAGAAGGAGACCACGAGAGTGATGCTACAGCGCTTCGAACAGTCGCCCGACCGTCTTTGATCTCTCCATCTGTGTCCTCTTGCTGAACGCTCCGTGATCATTCCATCAAGCTATCGTCTTTCCATCTGGTGAAAGCGCCAGCGCATTTATGTTTCCACTGTCGCCTTGCCATGGCTCCCGGACAAGGTGTACCGTGTCGCATCTCCACTTGCGCATCGTATCGTGATATGAGCTACTCACAATGTGGACGTTGTCGTGCAAGAAGACGAAACTCCAATATGGTCTTCGTGACCTTCAAACTTATAATTCTTTCCAAGTGTAGGGCCATTCACCTGGACTCTAACTTGCAAGTTCTCATGATCTCGCACGCATTTGACGTGTCTCCCCCGGCCTGATACTACGGGATGATATAGCGCAACGCACTGGCAACAACGACGAATGGAGCAATACAGGATATATGTCAAAGTGGTAGCTCCGGAAATGGCGATAACGTGGACGGGGACACTAAAATGTAGTTGTGAAATTGGCTTGGTTCGTCGGATTGTCGGGCGACACTTTTTTGAAGAGGCCGTGAGATGCATGTAGAAGCCTTCTTCACATTCCTTGCTTTCTCTCGCGCGCGCCGTGAGCATCCCTAAAGGTAAGTCCACTTCGTTTCAACTCTCTTCCAATCGCCATACCTAAACAGTGGCTAGAGCGCAAGTTTACGGCTTACATCAAGGGTGGCTACTAGTAGATTGGTTCTTTGGAAGGCTGCAAGAAGATAAGGTAGTACCAGAAGACTTGCATGGATATGCACTCCGTCCATGGGAATATGAGTACAAAGTATTTCCTTGTTGCACGGGCTATTCGGGGGCGGAGCGCCTGCGATCCGAAGTCATGAAGCAGAATATCAATACGCGTGATAGATATTAGTACAGGCATGATTGGGAGCAGAGAAACGGGAGAAGCGGCAAAAGAGAAAGAATGAGGAACTCAGCCCTGCTTGTTACAAATCCAGCAAAAAAAATTAGTGTCTGCCATTGTGGTAGCGTCCACGAGGGAAACAAAGCCTGACGAGGAACTTGTTCCAGGAGCCTTGGATGCTCGAGTCTGAATCTGAATCTGAGTCTTCGCTGGCATCAGGTTTCTCAACGACATGCGACGGATAACCTCCAGCAGGTCGTGATGATGTAGCCGCCTGCGCAGGACCATCCTGTGAAGAAACACTGGCCTGGGACGAGCCACTTGCATGTGGTATAGGAGCAGACACCGCTTGCGATGATGTAGCCGCCGTTGACGAGGCACTTCCATGTGGTGCAGGGGGCTTGCTCTTTGATTTGGGTTTCCGCTTCCTTGCGAGAAGTCTCTGTGTTTTCCAGCTCTAGTAAGAACGCAGGTCACAGGTGTGGGCAAGAGGAAATTGAACGTTACCTGGAACCCACGCGCAACAGATACTTCAACTCGGGGGAGGTCGCATATCTTCTTCGGTAGGATAACTCTGTAGAAGTAGGGTAATTCCCCAGAGAACGCACTGGTACAGGCTGCGGTCCTGTGTGTCGCGAGAAGAAATTGCGCTTGATGTGTACTAGTTGCAGAGGAATGGATTGGTCTGCTAGCGGACCACGTCGAGAGGGAATGAAAATATTTCGGAAGCGCAGTCGTGGTAGAAGGTTGCGGAGCTGGGAAGGACGAGAGGAACCGCGTGCCTCGAAAGGATGAGAGGACTGCAAAGACTACCAGTACTCATCATCAGTATGAGTGCTGCTCATGATCGAACACAAGGTTTACCTGGAAGAAGTTAGTATATGGATTATCATGCCCATCCTCTATGTCATCACCTCCGGATCGCGCAAAAGGGTTCGTGGTATCAACCTGTGAAGAACAGGTAAGCAGGCAAAGGAGGTAGTGTGGTGTGAGAGCACTGACTTGAAGGGAAGATGATGAGGACTGAGGTTGAACTTCCTGCTGTGCAAGTTGTTAGCCTGAACAATAGTAAATTGAAACACATACTGAAAGCTCAGGAGCGATGTCTTTTACCATCCACAAAGTGATTTTCATGTCGTTTCCACCATATGCCAAGTATCGACCATCTCGAGAGAATGACACACAGTGAAGTTCTACGCTGTCCTCGGGCCTAAATGGCTTGCCAAGTGGTTGATAGGACTCTGTGTCCCATAGCTGTGCAACGCTATTATAACCCACACATGCGAGTAGGCTGTGTTTCGGTGAAAGTGCGACGGAATTCACGGGATGGTCGTGCTCGAAGCGATGGAGTTCTTCGCCTGAGACGCTGTCAAAAACACGTCCGAATTCGTCTGAGGCAGAGTACAGCTTGCTGCTATCGGAGGACCACACAACCGATTTCACACAGTTCCCCAGGTCTTTGATCGGGCCGACAAGAAGGTCGCCGGTGTTGCTGTTCCAGATGCAAATCGTCTTGTCCCCGCCTGATGCAATTCTGTCGCCCGAAGGTGAATATGCCACACTCCACACCTTACCCTGTATCATCTGGATGGGCCTCTCCTCGACTTCCCCATTTTCTCTCTTTCGAAACAGGACTGTTCCATCAGAAGTCCCACCGTTTCCACTAGGAGACCACGAGACCGACCGCACATAGCTGTTATGTCCCTTCGAAACCCCTTCTATCATCTCTCCATCCGTGTTCCACCTCTGCACACATCCGTCCTCACCCCCACATACTATCGTCTTTCCGTCCGGTGAGAGCGCCAATGCCAATATGATCCCACCCTTCCCTTTCCATGGGTTCCCAACGGGAAGCCCTGTCTCGCAGTCCCATTTGCGCATGGTGCCATCCCTTGAACTGCTCACGATATGCTGATTGTCATGCAAGAAGACAAAACTATAGATTCTATATTCGTCGTCCCCAAATATATGCTTCGGAGGTGGTCTTTCGGGTCCCGCAGGGGTTGAAGCTCTGTCGACTGACAACTTTGTATTAGACGATTCCGAAGAAATCAATCGTTTCGGCGAGGCGTCAGGTGGATTGATATGGCTCTGACCAAGTCCATGATCAATTATGGGTGACTTTGTATCGGATGATTCAAAAGACATTACGGTAACGTCAAGGTGTCCAATATGACTCTGACGCATTTCATGGTCAGCTACAGGCAAAGAATAATTGACCACCACTCACCGACAGATCTGTTGGTATATCCTTGGTGGCAAGCAGATAAGGTAGGAGAGCGTCGGGCCAGCGCTAATTATTACCTCATGGCATTTCGGTTGCCTGGCTTGTTACAAACGTTATGTGATCTCATGACTTCACGGACACCGCGTTGCACCCCTGACTAGATCTGATGCTGGTAAGTTTGGATGCCCTCAAATTGTGAGTGGCAGGTCAGGTTATCGGTGCCAATTTCATGGCTCTCTCAGCACAGATATGCCAATGCGACAGCCGGTCAGCTAACATCCTGCAATCCACCATTCGATTCGTCCTTACGCCCAGACACTACGTCTGAAATCAGCCATATCTTCAAGTTTGCCTCGTCAACTAGTTCCTCAAGATGTTGGTTTCATGCTCGGAGCCATTCAACGAGCAGTTGAGGTATATTCTACCTTCACTCAATTTCACCGTTCCATCCATCGCCACGGCATGAGATACCGCTCGTCTGCCAACTGAATGGACGAGGACAACCAGAATGGCACTGTATCATGTCTGCGATTGGACAATCATGATAGTATCACAGGCATTAAAGCTTCGTCCAGTGCCGATTTTGTATTAGAGGATACAGAAGGCATCAATCGTTACCGTAAGGTGTCCAGTGGATTGATATGGCTCTGACCCAGTTAGCGATTAGGCTACGCGGAGGAGTGGTTGGCCACGACTCAGTCCTCGATCTGCTGGTTCGTCCTTGCAGGCAAGGTAGGCGGGCTTCTCTGTGCATTGGAGGCACTAGACGCGTCCATGCTACCACACAGCATTTCACTTACCTCGTTTTTTACAAACCGTGTTATACCCTGCGGTTCCTCGACATCGGAGCATCGCGATGGTCCGCTGGCCATGTTTGATCTTCAAATTTGGATGTTGTGGAAGGTGAACAGAGGATTCCAGCCATTTTACCAGTGGAAGAGCAAGAGCATACAAAATTTGACGCCGTAGCTCGCGAGGCTTTCCGTTGAATGCTCTCCGTTGACAGGTTTAAAGTACACGCCCTGGACTACAATTGAAGAATATCGAAGACGGAGAGGGATGTGGATTGGATCCACTTGTCGAGTTATAGCTGAGCGTATTGGATGGCGCACCAGAAAATAGACTAGACTTCAGCGCTTCAGCAATGATACCTTATGCAACCACCCTAAGTGACAGGATCACCTTCGAGCTGACATTTGAGCCCCTTCAAGTGAGAGGAACAGTACTAGTGTTAATGATTCCTCGGATCTAGTATGCAACGTGTTACGAGTTCGGACTTCGGAAAAGCCTTGACGTTCCCACGATTGTTGCCCTTCGACCATCTGCTTTATTGTTGTCTCGTCATTTCCCTCGGCGTCGAGCACGTCTTATCTCCACTTCTCGTTCGCTGTTCTCTGCAGCGAGGACGATCAATTTATTTTCTCTCTTCTTTGTAGTTCATGGTTAGCCGCTCTGGCTGTGATGACGCCGCGCCCATTCATTTCTTCTTCAAGGCGTCCTTTGTCTGCAATCTTCCTGGGATCGTTACCACCAAAGGAGGATAACAACCTTCTGACCTTCCTGAGCCTCCAGAGAGTCCAGGCGCCGCATCCACATCATCTGGTCTTCCTTCACCACCAGCCACGAATTCCACAGGCAGCGGTTCAACGGGCGACAACAAGAGTGCAACCACGGGCAGCTTGCGCCAGCGACCTCCTTATGCCAGCCCAACCATGTCCAGCCGTAACTATGACACACCAAGCACACCCTCCAAATCTTCCAGAACTTTTGACGACGATGACGATGAAAATGACAATTCGAACGAAGAAGATGACACTGCTCGGCTTGACCGCAGTCATGCAATGAAGAATCCGAACGAAAACCTCGTGGCCTTGCAATGAGTTACAAGTCTTACTGAACGCAACCGAATGGTAAGTACTCCTTTGCTTGATTTGCTCCCATATTGATTGGAGCCTATTTGCGTATCCTTTAAACTTGCACGTGTCGTATATTTATTGTGACCTGCCACTATTGGGTGTATGTGTCTCAACTTGTGCATTGATCCCGTTCGCAGACTTCGATCGAGCCAACAACGCCGCATCACAATGCTCATCGGGATAGCCACATTTCTAATAATGATCCTCAATATTCGCATTGTGTCGCTCGTGCCAACCGCCCATCAACTGTTCGCGATCTAACTCGCCGTCATCAAACGCGCTGCTTATCAGAAGATATTTCTAACCATCCAGATTCCGGTCGTAGACACACACAACGCGGGGGTAGCGCCGAAAGCACTCCGGGAGCTGGTGGACGTCTGGTGGGTGAAGGCCTTCGTGCCGCCGGCATTAGTATGCGGGCCGCGGGCCGGGCCAATGATAACCTCTTTGGGCAAGCCAATGAATCACAGATGTCTTTACGTCGCGCAAGGACGACTGGCTCCAACGCCAACCACACAGTTGAATGGGAAGACGAGGATAGAATGACGGATGACCGGAGTTTGGCAAGTGGTCCCAGTGCGCGGCACAGCGACGGTGCAGGACCTTCTACTAGGTTACATTTGTCATCAGATCCAAGCAGAGCACCACCTCAACTCTTGGCAGAACGAGATTCGAGAGGAGGGCGCACGGTTTTGTCAAGGCCAGCGACATCGATGGTGGAATTTTATCATGGGGAGGATGGAAACACTGGAAAAGGAACAACATTTTCCTTCCGCTCTAAACGGCAGGTATTGGGCATTGAGCGAGACAGAACCTCCAAAGGATCGCCCAAGAACCATCCACTTCCTCTTCAGCAAACGCCAGCCGCACCTACTCCACCAGAAAGGTCACGTAGCAGCGTACTAACCCGATCGCATACCACCATGACGCCTCTCGGAAATGAGTCGGTCTCTGGTCTCCATAGGAAATATAAATAGTGAATCCCGCGCATGTGTCTACCTGTAGGGTCAGTGACCCTACCAAGACAATAAACGAGGATTAACAAAAAAAACCTCGTCGTGCTGGAAGCGATAGAGTAACCTTCCCGAGACCCGTCGAAAACTTATCTGCGAATTTCTCAGAAGCCTCTAACGACCAGTAGCGTCGAGCTCGTCATGTGACCACGAACTCCAACACACAATCTGGTGGAGGTTCTCCATATTGTTGGGACACATAGACTCGATCATCCATGGTTCTTGGATCAAGTTCATCGCCGGGCTTTGTTTTCCTCGTGGACGATACCACAATGACGGTAACTAAAAATTATGTTTGACTGTATGTAGGGCCTCGTTTCAAGTTGGAAAAGTTGCTTGTTCTAGAATGTCTTTCTTCAAATTTTTTCGGCTACCAATCATGCAACTATCTTCTGCTTCCTCACTAATTATACTCTATGTATACCGTACAAATCTGTAAGGAAATGAAAAAGTCGAGGGTCGGATCAAAAGTACCGATTGTCGCCGCGCCTTTTTCGCTGTAAGGGCAATCAAGCCTAATCACACCTCGTGATAGCGATAAGGGTAAACCCATTTCGCGATATAACTTTCGGTGGGTAGGTCATAGATTCACTCTTATCTTTAGGGGCGTCTTATCAAAAGACACGAATTTATTTTACTCCTACTCAATACGTATAAAAGCTAGTTGACGAGAGCTTTCGTCGGCTCGAAACCGCGTTCCTCCTAGTTAGTAGCACATAGCTAGGGTACCGCACTACTTACCCCTCCCTCGTAGTAGCTGACAGCACCTTACCTTAGGGGATGGTGGACTGCGGCACTGATGAAAGGGGTGGACAGCCTGAGTTCCGGCAACATAGACTAAATTCTTTGCCTGCCTCGCAAGCTTGGCGGCAGAGAAAGGCAGTGCTATAATTATCACCGTTATTCGGATTATCGGGCACCGCACGCCTTTACTGCGGTGCACACCATGTCAGTTAGAAGACGAGCAATGTTTTACGCCATGGCGATGGATGGAACGCTGAAATTGAATGGGGAAAGAACATATCTCGACTGCTCGTTGAATGGCCGCGAGGATGACCGACATCTTCAGGAACTAGTTGACGAGGTAAACTTGACAACATGGCTGATTTAGACATGGTATCTGGGCGTAAGGAATTAGCAAGGTGTTCACCGTGTTCTGCAACCAAGCGAGGAAAAATGGAATAAAAATGGAATGGAGGATTGCACGGATGTTAGCCAAGCGGCTGTCGCATATCTGTGTTGAGAGAGCCATGAACACAAGAAATTGACACCGGTGTGGCAGGAGCTAGTGGCCTAAGCCTTGCTATGGCAGAGCAGCTCAGATGATGATGATGACTATGTACACTAGCGGGAACCTAGTCTATGTGCTGACTAAGCTCCGGCAAATGGTCCGATGAGGATCTCCATGCCCTTGTCCACCGATAACCTGACCAGCCAATTACAAACTGAGGGCAACCAAACTTATCAGTACCAAACCTAGTCAGGCTAGTGCAGCACACGCTCGTGAGGTCGCGAAAGCGCACCGGGTCTGTGTTAAGCCTGGAAACCAAAATGCAATGATTAGCGCTGCCTCGTGGAATACAATGTTGCAATGCACATAAAAACACCACCTCACCTGTTTGCCACCAAGGACACACCAGCAGATCTGTCGGTGAGTAGTGGTCAACTATTCTTCGCCTGTAGCTGACCATGAAACGGGTCAGAGTCATATCAATCCACCGGGCACCTTGACATGTCTTTTGAATCATCCAGTACACAGTCACCCATAGTTGACCACGAACTTGGTCAGACCCATGTTAACTCACTTGATGCCTCACCGAAACGATCGATGTCTTTGGAATCGTCTGATATAGAGTCGCCACTAGACAGAGCTTCAACCATTGCGCAACCAGAAAGACCACCTCCGGGGCATATATTTGAAGGCCATGCAAATCAGGTTCAGAGTTTCGTCTTCTTACATGACGATAGGCATATCGTGAGTGGTTCACGGGATGGCACGATGCGTAAATGGGACTGCGAGACGGGCCTTCTTGTTGGGGAACCATGGGAAGGGGAGGGTGGAGAGATATGGGCACTTGCGCTTTCACCGAAAGGAAATATTATCGCATGTGGGAGAAGTAATGGAAGCGTTCAACAGTGGAACATGGACGAAGAGATGATCGAAGGTATTTGGATGGGTCATAGCAACACGGTGCGATCGGTCTCGTGGTCCCCCCGCGAAGGCCATATTTCCAGCGGGTCCGATGATGGAACTATCCTGATTCGAACAGCAGAAAACGGAAAAGTCGAGGTGGGCCCGATCGAGGCGGAGCAGGTCTGGGTGAGGAGTCTGGCATATTCACCGTCGGGCGACAGAATTGCATCAGGCGGGTTCAAGACAATTTGTATCTGGGACAGCAACACCGGTGAACTTCTTCTCGGCCCGATCAAAGAGCTGGGGGTGTCGGTGACATCAGTTGTATGGTCTTCGGACAGCAGCAAGCTGTACTCTGCCTCGGACAATTCGCACGTGTTTTCGACAGCGTCTCAGGCACAGAACTCCATCGCTTCGCGCACAACTATCCGCTGTATTCCGTTGCACTTTCACCCAAACACAACCTACTCGCATGCGTGGGAATTAGGGGTACCGCACAGCTATGGGACACAGAGTCCTATCAACCACTCGGAAAGCCGTTTAACCCTCAGGACAGCGTAGATCTTTACTGTGTGTCATTCTCTGGAGATGGACGATATCTGGCATATAGTGGAAACGACATGAAAATCACTCTGTGGATGGTGAAAGACATCGCTCCTGAGCTTGCATTACCTGCCCCAACTACACAAGGGGAAACCCTACCAGAACATGCACCACTATCTTACCTCGACGTCAGTACTCTCACTTTTCACTCCTCCCCTTGCTCATAGGTTTATAACAGGTCGATGCTACAAATCCCTTCACACAGTCTGGAATCAATGACATCATGATCACCGAGGAGGGACGCGATGATCCATATGAAAACTTTTTCAGTGTAAGGCTCGTGTTTTGTTATACAACAGCACTAGCACTGAAAATCACTACTCGTTAGTCTTCTCATTCATCTCTTCATTCGCCATCGTCTGGCCCCTCCCCCATACGCCAGTTGCGGCGCGTCTTCGTCGTCCCCTCTCTATTCCTCACGCCAGCTAAGGAGTCCGTGCAATTGCAAGAACGCCTTAAGCGCCGTTTTCTTACAAGACGTGCTCATTCAATACCGTCTCCCTTAGAGGCTCTCGCAAACAACGAACCAACCGAACGAACACCAGATGGGACAGTGAGAGTCGGAGAAGAGCGCAACAAGGGTGTTGACCTACCCGATGTATGTCCTATCTCGCCTTTCGCAGTGCATTGGCATCTCAACATGATTGACTGTCAGTGTTCCGCGAATATGATACCAGGTGCCACCGAACAGAACAAGGGAAAACAACGAGAAAAACTTACCGATACAAAGGCCCTTCCGCCGGATGATGCATCCCCCACCGCCCAGTTTGACACCAGTGAAAATCGCACATTCTGGAAGGTTCTATATGCTCGAGGAAAGCATGCCACAACGTCTCCGGCACATATGACACGCGGTCCCTCTCCCAAGGCCGTCGAGGTGTACGCTGTACGCGTGACCCAGGTAAGCTTCAGTTACATTGCGTGTACATTTTGGTTCTTAGTAGAGACAAAAACAACAGGGATATGTGGCACTGAAGCGGAAACATAAGGCAAAGTCATCGACTTTGACGACCGGTGTTCCTACTACCGCCGCTCAAGCAAGCGGCGCGTCACAGGCGGGGCCATCTTCGCATGGACATCCTGCACACGGACATATATCATCACTAGGACAAGCAGAGATATCATCGCAATCTATCGCTGGATATGGAGGTCAATCTTTGCAAGTTGCAAGAGACCTCACCACCATGGATGATTTGTCCGAGTCAGATTCGGACTCCATACAAGGCTCCTGGAACAAGTTCCTTGACAAGATATGCTTTCCTTGTGGACATTACGAGGATCATTAGCGTGATGATTTCGGCTGTGTTTAGCTATTCCTTGCATGCGTTCGGTTTCTGGCCGGTTTTGTTACTCTCGCTTGCAAACAACCTTGTGTTGTTTGATTCGTAGTATCTTGGGATCCACGAGGTTTGCACAACTCCCCTCTATTGGCGGTTTGGAAGTTGTGGCCTCGAGTTCATATTTGGCAGTCGAGTAAAACTCTGAGCAAGAATATTCACCACGGTTAAGCCCTTTGTGCCTGGCCAACTTGCCTCTTGCAAATTATGTTTGTGTACACGCCATCCTTCCACCGCTTATTGATAATCAATGCCAATCCTGAAGATGCCTGCATGAGCACACCAACAACACCACAGCAGAATTCATAATTTGACACCACCAAACTCTGACGCATCCTGATATGCATCTGAGACTGCATTTGATATCAAACATCCTCATGCAAGGCAGGGATGGAACACTTTGGTCGTGTCTCAGACTGTACTGTCATGCTTGGTGACTTCTGCACCATGTGACATGTTACTACCAATGGGACATCCCATGAAATGATCCTCCCATATGGCCCATGGGCACAGAGATTGAGACACATGGCCCCCATAGACCTGGGCAGCCCATGGGCTGGATGGCTCTTTGCTTCATCTCCTGGGTGACAAAGTTCAAGCAAAATGCCACCTAAAAATGGTTACCTGAGCTGAGGTGTTGAATGAGCAGTCGAGGTATATTCTACCTCCATTCATTTTCAGTGTTCCATCCATCGCCACGACTTAAGATACCGCTCGTCTTCCAACTGAATGGACGAGGACAACCAAAGAGTCCCACTGTATCATGTCTGTGATTGGACAATCATGATAACATCAAAGGGGTTAAAGCTTCGTCCAGTGTCGATTTTGTATTAGAGGATAAGAAGACATCAAGCGTTACAGTAAGGTGTCCGATGGATTGATATGGCTCTGACCCAGTTCGCGATCAGCTTTGGGGAGGAGTGGTTGACCACGACTCAGTTCTCGGTCTGCTGGATCGTCCTTGATGGCAAGCAGGCAAAGTAGGTGAGCTTCTCTGTGCATTGGAGGCACTAGACGCGTCCATGCTGCCACCCAGCATTTTAGTTGCCTCGTTGTTTACAAACCGTGTTATACCCTGCGGTTCCTTGACATCAGAACATCGCGCTGGTCCGCTGACCATGCTTGATAAATTTGGATGTTGTGGAAGGTGAGCAGAGGATTCCAGCCATTTTACCAGTGGAAGAGTAAGAGCATACAAAATTTGACGCCGTAGCTCGCGAGGCTTTCCGTTGAATGCTCTCCGTTGACAGGTTTAAAGTACACGCCCTGGACTACAACTGAAGAATATCGAAGACGGAGAGGGATGTGGATTGGATCCACTTGTCGAGTTATAGCTGAGCGTATTGGATGGCGCACCAGAAAATAGACTAGACTTCAGCGCTTCAGCAATGATACCTTATGCAACCACCCTAAGTGACAGGATCACCTTCGAGCTGACATTTGAGCCCCTTCAAGTGAGAGGAACAGTGTTAATGATTCCTCGGATCTAGTATGCAACGTGTTACGAGTTCGGACTTCGGAAAAGCCTTGACGTTCCCACGATTGTTGCCCTTCGACCATCTGCTTTATTGTTGTCTCGTCATTTCCCTCGGCGTCGAGCACGTCTTATCTCCACTTCTCGTTCGCTGTTCTCTGCAGCGAGCACGATCAATTTCTTTTCTCTCTTCTCTGTAGTTCATGGTTAGCCGCTCTGGCTGTGATGACGCCGCGCCCATTCATTTCTTCTTCAAGGCGTCCTTTGTCTGCAATCTTCCTGGGATCGTTACCACCAAAGGAGGATAATAATCTTCCCGACCTTCCTGAGCCTCCAGAGAGTCCAGGCGCCGCATCCACATCATCTGGTCTTCCTTCACCACCAGCCACGAATTCCACAGGCAGCGGCTCGACAGGCGACAACAAGAGTGCAACCACGGGCAGCTTGCGCCAGCGACCTCCTTATGCCAACCCAACCATGTTCAGCCGTAACTATGACACACCAAGCACACCCTCCAAATCTTCCAGAACTTTTGACGACGATGACGATGAAAATGACAATTCGAACGAAGAAGATGACACTGCTCGGCTCGACCGCAGTCAAGCAATGAAGAATCCGAACGAAAACCTCGTGGCCTTGCAACGAGTTAAAACCCTTGCTGAACGCAACCGAATGGTAAGCACTCCTTTGCTTGATTTGCCCCCATATTGATTGGAGCCTATTTGCGTATCATTCAAACTTGCACGTGTCGTATATTTATTGTGACTTGCCACTATTGGGTGTATGTGTCTTACTTCATTCCGTCCTTTGATGATTTTCCGCGATGTACACATGGATATATCTTTTCTGACGTTCTTACCTTTGCATCTTACATAGGTTATGAGCAAGCTTTCTTCCTTTTCCCGCTTAAGTACACCGTCTCCTGTAAATTCCCGCACCTCTCGATCTCCACTTCCTCCCATTCATGCATCCTCGTCCGCATCTTCCTCATCTGCAGTTTCATCCCACCCGCATTCTACCCATACGAGGAGACAGCGTGATGGCGCACTTTCTGGCTCTGAAACTGAACGTGAAAGTCAGCGCGCTCCCACACCCTCATACTCTAACTCACATTCCAACTCTCGTTCGTATGGTTCTTCATCTCCCGAACGTTCATCAACTCCTGCCTCCGTTTCGGCCCAGCGTACCAGAGAACGGCGTATATCTGCACCCTCTTCACCAATTAAACAACGTGATTCTTCTCCAGGGCCCTCGTATGGTCCTCGAAAACGGGTGTCCATGGGCGGTGCTTTGCCTCCTACAGATGAGGTTTCTCATGATGTGACCAGCGCCGCGTTGGCTGCTGTCGCATCGTCAAGACGAAGTCCGACTGGCAGCGGTATCCGACGTTTGCGGCAACCGCTTCCCAGAGAATTCAGAGATGATCAAGAGCGAAATATACGTTCGGAAAGCAGGGTAGGACCATTTTCCCATAATTTCCTCAACTGTGTATTGATCCCGCTCGCAGACTTCGATCGAGCCAACAACGCCGCATCACAATGCTCATCGGGATAGCTACACATCTAATAATGATCCTCAACATTCGCATCGTGTCGCTCGTGCCAACCGCCCATCAACTGTTCGCGATTTAACTCGCCGTCATCAAACGCGCTGGTTATCAGAAGATATTTCTAACCATCCAGATTCCGGTCGTAGACAAACACAGCGCGGGGGGAGTGCCGAAAGCACTCTGGGAGCTGGTGGACGTCTCGTGGGTGAAGGCCTTCGTGCTGCTGGCATTGGCATGCGGGCTGGGAGCCGGGCCAATGATAACCTCTTTGGGCAAGCCAATGAATCACAGGTGTCTTTACGTCGCGCAAGGACGACTGGCTCCAACGCCAACCACACAGTTGAATGGGAAGACGAGGATAGAATGACGGATGACCGGAGTTTGGCAAGTGGTCCCAGTGCGCGGCACAGCGACGGTGCAGGACCTTCTACTAGGTTACATTTGTCATCAGATCCAAGCAGAGCACCACCTCAACTCTTGGCAGAACGAGATTCGAGAGGAGGGCGCACGGTTTTGTCAAGGCCAGCGACATCGATGGCGGAATTCTATCATGGGGAGGATGGAAACACTGGAAGGGGAACAACATTTTCGCTCCGCTCCAAACGGCAGGTATTGGGCATTGAGCGAGACAGACAACCTCCAGGAGGATCGCCGAAGAACCGTCCACTTCCTCTTCAGCAAACGCCAGCTGCGCCTACTCCACCAGAAAGGTCACGTAGCAGCGCATTAACCCGACGGCATACCACCATGACGCCTCTCGGAAATGAGTCGGTCTCTAGTCTCCATAGTCAGCAACAGAGCTCGGAGCATACCAGGCTAATGCTAGAGTCTTTGACGATGTTTGAGAGCAATTTGTCCCGCCTACCGAATCAGTCTGCTTCTATACCAGACTTGTTCCGCAGCGCAGAGACGATTGTCCTTGCCTCTGAGAAGTTGAATGCACTGCTAAGAGCAGGTACCAATCGAGCGCTGGAGCAGCAGATTGATGCCGAAGTAGACAATGAGACACCAGGCGAGGTGCCCGCGAGTGAAATCTGGAGGAGAATAGGAGGGGAGTACCGCGAGAGCCTACGTGTTAGCGATGAAGTCGTCCGTACGATCACAGGTTTCTTGCTTGGAGTCGGAAAAGTCATGAAGGAGGCTTCTGTTGGTGCTTCGAACAATCCGGGACAACCACACTCACGAACTGTCAGCTTTGATGATGAAGAAGTTTCCCACAGAACACCAGATATAGATAGGAGCAGTAGTAGAAGTGGTCAGGATGGAAGGAGGAGTGTGGAGTCACGGCGAAGCTGGGAGCCTCCCACCTCCAGTGCTGATTTATCTAGAAGGCTATCTGGTCGCCCCGAAGGAGTTCTCGCACGTCCACCTTCATCACGAGACCGTGATCCTGACCCCGATGAACCTTCTTCCTCACGAAATGCCCTACCTCCACCACCACTTTCTGCCACGCGTAGGCTCTTCGCACCGCGCGAACACCGGGAACATCAAATGACATCACATCGTAATATTTCATCTGATGCCATTGACCTCTCCCTGGAGTATGAGCCTTCACCAACCCCTGCGGCTCGAAATATTTTGAATCGCCAGAGGCCGATTCCAGTTCTTGCCACTCCCCCTCCTCTTCCTACGCTACCCTCTGAATCGCTTCTGCGCAAGTCAACTAGCAGTATCCTAGATAAAACCACCCGTCGGAAGGCATCTGCCGCGACCATTCGTGGACTAGCGACACCTTTTCCCCTGCCCTCCGCCAACCCGACCACCGCTGTAACTACTCATACGGTATTCAACTCCCCCGAAAACTCGACTTTCCCCATATCTCGCACTGATTCGCAGGAATCTGCCCGAACATCCGTGACCTTCTCGCGTCCGTCTGAAGTATCACTGTCTGCGTTGCAACAACAACATGTACGTGATGAAGCGCGCAGGAGGGTTACCTCGTCATCTGCTGTTGAGGACGACATGATTACCTCACCGGCGCCTTCGCCCGCTGAAGTGCGGACTCCACTGTCCGGCTCAGAGACGGAGCGAGATACTCGTCGGCGGACGATTGGTGTTCGAGCAGCTCGTGTGTCGTTGGACAGTATTCGTGATGAATTAGAAGGTGACCCCGGGGGGTCTCAGTCGCGCACCGTCACGCTACCTTCGCAAAGGCGCGAAAGACGGCGTACTGTGACTGAAGTTTTTGCATAGCGATCATAGGATTGTTATGCATGTGTTTTTTCTTTGCCTCTTTCAAAAGTAAGTCTTTCACCGCTGTTGGTGACCGTGGACTGATTGACAACTGAGACAGGATTTTGTAATTTGCTTTTCCATTTCGCCATTTGTGCGTTATATCCCAGCAGTCATCTCGAATTCATTGGACTCTCATCGTTCGTGAATTGACTGCGTCCTCCTGTCATTAACTTTATTTTGGTCCTTGCGTCGTCTCATCTGAATCCTCTCTGGCTGGCCCTGCAGTATTTCTTTTTCTTTTGCTCACGTCTCCTCACGCTTGTTTATTCTCTCGTTGTTTCTTTACCTTGTCTGTGTCTTACGCCCCACGTAGGTTTATGCCCTTTGGGCACGAGTATACCATGCACGAATATGATAAGTCCTCCGAAACACTACTGGTATTCTTGAAGATTATCGTAGAGCTTTTCTAATACTATCATGATTGACCCATTCGCAGATATGGCACAGAGCAACTGTTTGGTTTGTCCTCGTGCATTGGGTTGGAAGACGAATGGCTACTA
Organism: Rhizopogon roseolus; assembly: GCA_930272055.1. NCBI lineage: Eukaryota > Fungi > Basidiomycota > Agaricomycetes > Boletales > Rhizopogonaceae > Rhizopogon > Rhizopogon roseolus. The sequence continues at coordinate 49,781 of CAKNEV010000099.1, forward strand.
AGGCCCTTGCGGTGGAGCTGAAATTGTTATAGGGCTCGCTGTCCCATGTAAATTTTAGGGCTATGACTTTTGGTGATGGGAAGGCACCTGCTGATGGATCTGCATGAGTTCAAGACCGTCGATCAAGAACTCGATTTCGCTACAGACCCTTTACCTCGATACCTATGTCACGGATTACTGCTTAAAGCGAGACTCGCCATGTGGAAGTCCATCCCTGTTATGTATTCATGCGTCTATATTCATCTCAGTCTTATGCGAAGCAGACATGGTTGTAGTGTCCTCTCAAATTTTGTTTTACAATGGGTGACAAATCTCTCATGCTCTTGATATCGCTCGCGTGTCGTCCAGTGCTCGGAATTTGCGATGTGGGCTCGTGGAGCCCTTGACGTGACCTGCACCAGTTCGCTGGCTTCAAGGGAGTTCCTGCAAAATGATTTCGGTGTTTTACGAAGTCCATATGCATCAAATCAAGTTCTGACCACACAGCGCAAAGAAAGTGGATAAAATTGCTGAAAAACAGGATGTCGTTTATCCCTATAGGAATGTGGCTAGTAAGACATCTGGGGTAAACGACACATACCGACAAAATACAAAACGATGTTGTATTATTTACGACTTCTGGATGCAACACGTTTGCTTTTCCCTGGCCGTTTACTACCTCCTACAGGTCGTCCTCCCTTTGGCCCAGGTCCTCTTCTTTTTCCTGGCACAGAATCAAAGTTATCCGTAGAGGCCTTGGTATTTTGTTTTGACCTCCGACCCTGGCCACCAAAGCCGAATTTTTGATCGCGTGAACTACGCGCCATCTTCTTCCCACCAGGACCTTTGGCATGCTTAGCAGGTCTATCAGCAATGGCATCCTCAACCGCAATATCAAATGCGTCGCCATCTGCACCATCTGCCTCAGCATTTTCCAGTGCGCCTTTGCGTTCTAAGGTAAGATATGAGTGAGTCGTCCCCTGAGAGAGAAATCCAAATTTTACTTCTTTTAAGTCCCTTGAGTCGCTCCTCCATATCCTTCTTACTACGTTCTCTCTCCTTGAGCTTCTCCATCTGCACCTGCTTGCCAAACTTCTTCCCCTCCCTCTCTCTTCTTTTTTCTTCAGATTTCTTGATTCCAGCACGTTCATCGAGTAACCGCGAACGAAGACGTTCCATGTGCGCGTCGGACTTGACCATCTCCGCAAAGTAGTCTGATGGGCGCGTAAACGGTAGGGAATGAGATGCGGCAAGCGTGCGTGCAGCATTGGCAGCGTGTAGGGCTTGCTTGTAGCTAGGTGAAAAACGAGCATTGATATACGAAGCGGGGTGAAAAAGTGCGCTGCAGATACTCACAATGCAAGTTCACGATTGAGGTCGTCATCTACATCAGCCTCTATTGCTTCAGGACATGTTATAGCGAGGGTCTCTGTCCACGATAATGACGGATCAAGCTGGATTGATTCCCGTATGCGACGAAGAGCAACCTGCGCTCGAAAGTCGTTGGTATGAGTTGCTCGACATCGTGAAAGAACGTCCTACCTCGTTGTCTATTTCGACTCTTTGCTTTGGGACTACATCCTCGTCGATATGGATATCTTCGAGATCGTCTAGTGGGACCTCAGATTCGTCGTCTTCATAATCCTCATCCGATGATTCTGAATGTACGACTGGAGTTGGGGACTTGGCTTTGACAGGCTGCTTTTTATCTTGTTTCACAAGTGTTTCTGTAGATTTTTGTTTCTTGATGCGCTTTGCGGTTGGCGACATGGCAGGCCAGGAGCTCGAGGCGTTGGTGAAGACTATCAAGCTACACTTTGATGCTCAAAAGTAAAAATCCGAGGAAACCTACCTTCTTCCTAATGCGGTAATTCCACACCAATCGAAATCTTTTCTCCTTCCAACCTCCAGGCATACAAGTTCACTGATCCATCAGCTCAACGTACTGCTGGGATATTGAAAATGGTCAGACACGGATGGGATCATAACTTCTTGAATGCTAATCACTCCATTTTAGAGGCCAATTCTATTGCAAGGCAAAATCACAATCGACTCATAAACGCTTTCAATTATCAACTAATTGTCTGTCTCATAGGTCACGAACGATCACTCACTCAACTCAAGTTCAATGCAGAAGGAGACCTGCTGTTTTCGTGCTCAAAAGACCATATCATCAACGTTTGGTTCTCACATAACGGCGAACGCCTAGGTACATATGGAGGTCACAACGGCACAGTATGGACGATCGACGTTGATTGTATGTCCCCTTGATATTTTTTATGCCAGACTCCTGCTAATATTGGCCTATGTCGGCAGCACAGTCAAGATTTCTTGTCTCTGGATCTGCCGACAATGAGCTACGTCTCTGGAACGTATCCGACGGCAAATGTTTATTCGTTTGGGAGTTCCCGACGGCCGTAAAGCGTGTCGCATTCAGTGACGATGACGAGCGCGTCGTATGCATTACCGAACAACGTATGGGTCATCAAGGTGCCATACGGGTGTTCAAGCTGAACCGCGATGGAGACGGGACGAATCGTGCGTAGATGGAGATATTGCTCTCAATCATTTCTGATGCTTGGCTACCTTCCAGAGTCACAGGAGCCGGAGCATATGTTCCACCCCATTGGGTCCAAGGCAACTGTTTGCGCGTTCACATACACACCAAACTTGGTTTTAACCGGCCACGAATCCGGAAAAGTCGCTCTATTCGATGTCGTCAGTGGGACAGAAGTCCTCAATAACGAGCGCGCGCACATGGACGTTGTTACCGATTTGCAATTATCCTCCGATCGCAGCTACTTCATAACAAGTAGCAAAGACAAAACTGCTCGGGTGAGTCTCTAGCTATCGACGACAAATACCTTTGATTCATTATACGCTGGTCTAGATTCATGACACAAAAACTCTTCGAGTGTTGAAAACTTTCACAACAGAGACACCTTTGAACAGTGCAGCACTAGCGCCCAACAAACCATACGTGAGTCGATAGTTTGGATATTTTAGATGTCACTTTACATTCCGGACAATTTTTACAGGTGCTAGTCGGTGGTGGCCAGGAAGCGATGAATGTTACGACAACTTCACTGCGGCAAGGCAAATTCGAAACTCGGTTTTGGCATAAGGTATTTGAGGAGGAAGTTGGTAGAGTAAAGGGTCATTTTGGACCCATCAACACGTGAGTTCCCCAATTTACGCATTTTTTTTTTGATGGCTCATGAACGAACCACTAGGATTGCCGTCCACCCGGCTGGAACGAGCTACGCTTCTGGAGGAGAAGATGGGTTCGTACGAGTTCATCACTTCGAGGAGTCTTACTTCAAGTCAAAGCCATATGGGGATCTCGAGATCGAGGATTGAGTGTATATCTTGCTTATCCATACATTTACTATTAGTGCTACCATTGTCTAGAGCGAATGCCATTGCGCGTACACCTAAGCGCCGACGTGAATGAATGCGATACGTTGCTCTAGAGGTATACTTTCTGCGGTCATCTTCAGAGCTTGGTTCAAAGTCTTCGCGGCATTGGCACAATTCAATACGCCTATCGACTCTCTCACCAAAGAGTGATAGAATGCTGATGCTATCCGCCGTTCGACGGCTTTATCCACCGCCCACATAGTACCAACCACACTCTGAAATCCCGCTAGATGAAGTGCTTGTGGCAAATGCATGGTTTCATGTCCCTCCTTTTCACCAGGCCCACGACTCATTGACAAAAACGCGAACTCAGGCAGCCGCTCCGCTTCAGCTAATGCCTGCGATATCTCCCACAGGGAAACCGGCTTGTCACGCATTGGGAAGCGCGACTCGAATGGGAGGTCGACATTGGACTCTGGTCCCAAGGCGAAGTGAATCCACGAATGTTCGCGGATGACGCGTATAGCGTGTTCGTAGGTTGCGTCAGCACCATCGAGGCGCGCCGTGGTGCAAGGTACAGGGAGCACGTTGCGGAGCATGTCGATGTCCTCTGTGCTTTCGCTTTCACAAATAGCAGCGAATTTCATAGCGGACGACGTGGGGGTTGGAGTGGAAGGTCTCGAAAATTTTCCTTTTTGTCCCTTAAGAAAAGAAGTCAAAGAAGGAGCGAATGATGAGCGGCGCGATGCGTTATTTTTGGTTCTTCTGCATTTGATGAGAGATGACAATGTCGGGGTGTACGAAGATACGTATAGCTGCGAGAGGTTTGGCTCCAAACCTTGGTACGGGCCTGCGGCATGTAGTGGCAAGCCTGCAAACTTGCCAGTCGGGCACCACCATATTCGCGAACCCTTCGGCGTATGTGGCAGGAGACGATCGACCACTGGACTGACCACCAACTCCCATAGCTTCCTGAGCACATCGATCAATCGTTTTTCCCTGAAACGAACAGGATCAGGATCGCCAGCACATCGTATGATGTCTTCAAAAAGCGCCGCTAGTCGAGCAACGTCCGCCAGGGTAATTTGTGGGAGGGGAACAAGAACCGGCTGTCCAGTGGTAAATATAATGGCCGCGTTACACAAATACTGGCTGGAATTAACCACTATCACCGGACCATCAGCAGCCGCCTTCTGAACATAAGCGTAAGATGGGTACGCGAGGAAATAATTAAAGCCATCCATGCGCCTGATTTGTGCGATCACCACATCCCTTTGCTTCTGTAGCTCTCTGTGGTGTTGCGGGCTCTCGCGACCACTCTTCCGCCTCGACCCGCGCTCCAGTTGGTGGCTAAGCTGCTCGAACTCGTCTGCAAGCCGAGCGCCCTGCTCGCCATGGCTTCTGAGGTCATCTAGCATGCTTCGATGGAGACCTAACTGGCTCCAGAGTAACAGACGTCCTTTCTCTAGCATCTCCACTGCCAGATCGGGCTGCTTGTGGCGCATTGCAGCAGCAAACGCATCAAGCGCCAGCTCTGCGTGCCGTTTTGTTAGCTGCTGTCGAAGCTCTGGATCCCTCGTGACAGTAACGCAGCGTTCAAGAAGACGCAAAGCCATTCGGTATGCGTCGACAGCAGAGGCATGCCTGAATGTCTCAGCGTTCTGCACCCAAGACAGCGATGCACGGAAAGCAGGCCATATCCCTCCAGGACCAAAAGTAATGCTGAGCTCGTGATGGCCAAAAGCTTCTTTGAGATCCATGGAGTGTTGGGACACGAGGTACCGAAGGAAAAATACTGTGGATAACTCTGCATGGATGTCGAGGAGCGATGATTGCCCCGGTTGGCAACCATTTTTTGCTGAGCGAAGATGCTCGAAGACAGTATTGAGTTTTCTTGGGTCATCCCAAGGCAAGAATCGCAACCGACGAATTCTTGCCATGGTCAGCAAAGAAGTTGGTCTCGCCGGGTGACCCAGCGGTCGAGCGTCCAGCGCTACGGTGCAGTGAAGCACAGCCTGGTCAAGATCAAATTCATTGCCGAGGAGTTCGAATCTGCTCAACAGCGCACAAGCCAGGCCGTTCAAGGCGACTGGCCTGTCGATGTGGGTTGCAGGGTACAGCTCAAGGGCTTCCCGATAACATGAGATACAGCGATTGAGCTCGGGAAGACTGTTATATTGCATGAAGTATGTCTCCAAGGTAGCAGCGATCTTATGCAATATGAAAGGTCGTCGGGGATGATCTTCCCGGCATAACTCCAATGCATGGTCGTAGCAACTGAGAGCTCTTCTAAGGTCCGCTAGCTCGCCTTGTTGCTCAAAACGAACCTGAAGACAATTCGCCAGGGCTTCCATTGTGGCCGAGCGGCGCTGGTGACCGATAGGATGCAGCTCGAAAGCCACAGTAAGGTTCTCGATTGCACGATGGAGATCATCTATTTCGCCGTTCTGGCCAAACCGCAGGGACTGTGCATTGCCCAGGCGATAAAGGTGCTTCCCCTGATCAGGGTGTCCTTCCGAATGGATGCAAGCAGTTCGATAGTGGCCAATTGCGAGATCAAGGTCGATGGGATCGGCCCGATGCTTGAAACGTGCGAGTAGGACATCAGCGAGATTGATGAGTGCCTGAGTATGAAATGGATGCCCTGGACACCGCAGGCCGAGGACAACCTGATAGTGCCTTATGGCTGTCTCAAGATCGACCTCGTCTCCCTGCTGCTGAAAACGTTCGAATAAGCCGCCCCCAAGCGTGTTAAGGATCTGTGGTAGGTCAGGGTGGGATTTTGGAAGCAGATGAAGTGCAGAGCAAGAATGTCGAATGGATAATTCGAGGTCATTTAGCTGATGAAACCGCTGGAAACGTGATTGATGGGCGTTGGCGAGGTAACTAAGGGGTATCGGGCATTCGTGAGGGAGTGACAATTCGATGACAGCCTGATATTGTTCAATTGCATGCTCTAAGTCCCCAGCATCTCCGCAATACTCGAAGTGTGAGAAGAGAGCATTTGCGTAGTTCATGACGAGGGCCCACCGGACTGGGTGCTCGGGAGGACACAGCGCCAGTGCAGTACCGAAGCTGTCAATCGCAAGATGAATGTCATTCTGTGTGCCGCCTTCTTTGAAACGAATAAGAAGAGTCATGGCAAAGTCCGTAAGGGTGACTACTCGCATTGGATGCCCGATTGGGCGAAGAACCAATGCTGCAAGATGACATTCCAAGGCACAAGCAAGATCAGCATCACTGCCCTGCTGCTGCTGGAAGCGCATGGTTAATAAATTCGCTAGGTCGCATAGTAATTGACTATGAGCATCGGATGACAAGTTCAAGTTTCCGCCCAGCACCCCACGAAAGTGGGCAATGGCAAATTCCAGATCTGAAGGGTCCCCTTGCAAAGCCGCTATATAGAGCTCGCTGGCTCGGTGCAGGAGCTAATGGTGTCTGTTAGCAACATGTTACTAGAAGTGGTAGAGCCTCGTACCTCCTCGATTTCCTGTGAAGCAAGATCTTCGAATATCGGTAGACGAGACATAGGTGAGACCGATCAACAAGTTGTTTTGCAGCTGATGGCTTCAGCAAGGTATAGGTTTTATTGGAATCAGACATGTTCTCCCGTTAGCTTCTGCTGTCAGATCCGCGGAGTGCAGTCGCAAGTGAATCAAATCAACCAGCTATGACGATGGGAGTTTTCTGGATGTCTCTTTATATGGATTAGTACTACATGCATGCCATAAAAGATAAGTATCCCGACTAGTGCAAACCTTTATAACTGCAAGGTCTTTCAGCGCGTGAGTACTTAGAAGTGTCCCCACGTCAGGGTCCAACCAATCGGAAGAGCCGTGAAATTGATGCGTTCCAACATTTTTCCGCCATCAGCTGTCGCGCATACATACTTGGCCTCCAAACTTCTATGGCATCTACAACACCATTGGCCCCTCGCAGATAGCTAACGTAATCGCGACAGAATGATGACAGTAGAACCTGTGCTAAGCCTGCATGTCAGGCACCTGATATATGAGTATCGAATACGAGAGTCGTAGCCATTGCGGCTGGGTGACCGGTTGAGTCAGGTAAATCGGAGGCTCCGAGAATAATTGCAGAATTGCTAGTCGCTGCCGTCAACCAGGAGGTCAGTGGTGATTTAGCAGATACTGTACAAATACATGGGAGAGGAAATTGTGTACGTATCACGGTATCTCCGGAAGTTGCCATGACAGATGGATGTGGAGTGGAAAACAGAAGATTATGTTGAGGTCACATTTTGAGCAATGGTACGACCCTTTGACATGAGGTTCGACAAATAAAACTACGAGGACTGTGCCACAGGGTGTTTTTCACTTTCCGCAAGGCGGGATGGTCCTGCCACTGTCTGCGGCTGACCAACCATTGACGTCAATTCGATATCTTCTGGCTCGGTAATTTTGACCCTTCAAAATTGCATCAGATACTCAAATTAATGGACGAACAAGTTCGTCGCACCTAGACGTTGGTATGGGAATATCGAGAATATCTTCTTGTTCTGCATTCTCTTGTGGTGTCGAGTCCTGCTTGTTCCCCTTTGCTGCAGTGAGGTGAAGTGATGTCATCATACTTCCCGACTTATCATAGACAGCGAGGGGAGAGAAACGAGTTCCAGAGAGGAGGAATTCTCACCCCGGTACCAGATGTTGTTGTTGGTGCACACTGGGTGCCAATCAGTGTAGCAACCTCTCGACATACTTTCATATTCAGTGCGTGCTGAACCTAGGCAGTAGGCGATCTTGTCCCCATACGCTATTTCCGTTCCCAAGTCTGGAGAAAAACATGTACAATCGTGGAAGGGACCCAACTGACCAACTGTGGTAGCTAACACCGGACGCCAAAGCCTTATCGAGGTCAGTTATTCGATCACTGTTGGTCATGATTTACTGTTCTCGTTCGAAGGCACGTCCCGACGAAAAAGACAAACTCATTTTGTACTGCCGAGTTCACGGGCAATTATGGACTTTGGAGCGTCCGTCGGCATCCGCGTTCTTGACTCTCTTGAACTCTATCCACGCTCCATCACATTGCGCTTGTTATAGCGGAAGAAGTACTGGTAGAGCTACTTCTCCTATGACTTGGAAGCTGTTGGAGTAGGGGTCCCCCAAGGAGCGGGGCGGTGGCAGACGCGTTTGACGGTGTTTGTAACGGAGGAAGGAATCGGGGTAGACAAGCATCATCACGATACGAAATAGAGCATAGTGTATGACAACCCAGACCACTCCACTGTGTTGGATATCGAGCGCAACCGGCATAGTGGAGGATGGAGGCTTGTTATCGCATCATTTAGATTTCTGGGTAACTAAAGGGTCAGTTCAACGTCGACAAGTAATACATAAATAAGTAAACGCGCACTCAATAGGTTTGGAAGAGCGCATTACAGGTGTATACGTGTGGTACAGTGTCATAAACAGTGCGGAGTCCAGCGTCGGTCATTGAAACCACGGAAATACATCGAGGCCTAACAACATGCCCGTCCTGCCATGTGACGTCAATACTACTAGCTATAGCACAGGTTGCACAGCAGCAGCGGTAAGCCACAGACGAGCGCTTACTCTTCCTTCGACAGCATTCCACCACCATCTTCCTATAGCACTGGAACTGTTTGCACATAAGTATCCATTCGATCTTACCGGTTCTTAAGCCTTGCAAACTGCATCACTGCTACCCAATTCATCACCAACTCACACTCGCCTGTACACCCAAAATATCGCTTCACGATTCACAACTCACACAGATCCTAAGTTCCAACACAGGTTCCAAAAGTTTCAGCAAATTTTGATTTTTCGATTGGACGTTGTACCTCGAGATAATATCTGTCAGACCCGACCAGTGCTTCGTCCACTTTCACCAATGAGTGAGTATCAATGTCGTATACATCCGTCTAGTATCCCTTCCCCGCTAACCGCATAAACAGACTTGGGTGATTCCCGATCATCTTGGGAGAGGTTGTACCAGGTCGCCGTCAAGGGTGCTGAATATGACTCCCGCGAACGCCAGCCACACCCAAAATGCTTGAAAGGGACCCGGGTAGACCTTCTCAATCACATTCATGGGTTATTAGACAATGGAGAGAAGAGTCGAATCATTTGGCTGCATGGAACGGCGGGCGTCGGAAAATCTGCTGTTGCGTTCACTGTAGCTGAAAGGATGAAAGCTCTGAAAATGCCAGAGAAGACTACCGAAAAGCGGCTCGCAGGTTCATTCTTTTTCTCGCGCAAGCACACCAAACGCTGCACAACTGGTTATTTTTTCGTGACACTTGTCTGCCAACTCGCCAGCAATTTCACCAGCATCCAGGAGGACGTGAACAGAGCCATCTGCGAGAATCCTGCCCTTTTAGACCCTGACAAATCACTTCACGACCAGATGGAGGCTCTTTTTCTTCAACCTCTCCTTAACCTTCGTTTCAGACTGCGCGACCGTCCGCCCTTGGTTTTTGTGATTGATGCTCTCGATGAATGCACATCCAAAACAGAGGTCGCTGATTTCATCTCCCTCCTTGGCCAGGCCCTTTCTAACCCCCAAATTCCCATAATCCACATTCTACTTACGAGTCGCTCGGAAACACACATCCATGAGGCCATTCAGGAAGAAGATGTACGCCCACTGGTGTGCGAGATACCAGTGAAAATATCAGGGGAGGGTGTCGCTAAGGTCATCTCGCTAGATGGTGCAGATGTTGACAATGACATCTGTATTTTTTTGGAGCAGTCGTTCAGAAAGCTACAAGCTCGGGATTCGAATTTCCCGCAGCCAACTAAGGATGAACTTACGCGACTGGCGAATCGGGCGGGCAGACGTTTCATCGTGGCGTCTACGATGGTGAAGTTTATCGATGATGAATACAATGACCCCCGTGATCGACTGCAGCTTATGCTCAAGCTGACAAGCGAGCTGCTACCAGGAACGGAGGTGTACAAATTATACGATCGCATCCTCTCTACATGTGCTGACACCAAGCGAGCGTACCTTCACTTATCCGTTGTTGCTGCCCTTGCTGACCCTCTGCCAATTTCGCAAATCTCGAAACTTCTTGGCCCTGGCGAGGGCAAGGATGTCGAGAATGTGCTGGTGCAGCTCCGATCTGTCATGGACATTCCTGCCGACGGCAATCTTCCGGTGAACATCTACCACTCATCTATTCGTGACTATGTTTCCGACCCCTTAAACTGCGGCCTCCCCGAAGTACAACATATCCCCTCACCTCACTCCATACTCGCTCGTTCCTCTTTGCGTTTGATGATTCCAGACATCCCCGGGCGAGCAAACACGGCACTCCTAGACGCACTCTTAGAATTGAAGGAGCAGAGCCAAGCTATGCAATCCGATGACATCGGGAGATTAAAATACACATTATCATTTATTGTGAAGCCGCCAGAACCACTGCAAGTTGTTATATATCTCCTATGGCTTCGGGGAGGTCGTGGTTCGGGTTTGCAGCAGTGGTTGGGGGACCTGGACGGGCGTTCCTGGCTGCAGACTCAACCAGGGCAGGATTGGCTGCAGACCCAGGAGGCGAAAAACTGGCTGCAGACCCGAGTGGGGGAGATTTGGTTGCAGACATGGATGGGGAAAGCCTGGTTAGAAACACAATGTGGGCGAGGGTGGCTACAGAGCGAGCGAGGATGGCTATGGGCTCAGAGGTGGCCAAAATTGGTTGAAGACCTCGGGGAACCAAAGCTGTTCGGCGGGTCAGCGAGACTTCAAGTTGTGACTCAGGAGATGAAGACACAGCCTCAGGTAGAGGAAAGACTGGATGAAGATTTCAAGATGGATTGCCAGACCGAGCAACAACAGGCAGTAGAAAAATTGGATGATGGTTCCAAGTGTGGTAGCCAGAGAGAGCCAGAGCAGCCCGATGGTGGGCAGGAATGGCTGCAGACCGATGGTGGGCAGGAGTGGCTGCAGACTGTGAAGGGGCAGGAATGGCTGCAGACCGATGGTGGGCAGGAGTGGCTGCAGACTGTGAAGGGGCAGGAGTGGCTGCAGACTGCGAAGGGGCAGGAGTGGCTGCAGACCTATGGTGGGCAGGAGTGGCTGCAGACTGCAAATGGGCAGGAGTGGCTGCGGAGCGTGAAGGGGCAGCAGTGGCTGCAGACCGATGGTGGGCGGGAGTGGCTGTGGCGCGCGAAGGGGCAGGAGTGGCTGCAGACCGATGGTGGGCGGGAGTGGCTGCGGAGCGCGAAGGGGCAGCAGTGGCTGCAGACCGATGATGGGCAGTATTGGCTGCGGAACGCAAAGGGGCAGGAGTGGCTGCAGACCGATGGTGGGCAGGAGTGGCTGCGGAGCGCGAAGGGGCAGGAGTGGCTGCGGAGCGCGAAGGGGCAGGAGTGGCTGCAGACCGATGGTGGGCAGTATTGGCTGTGGAGCGCAAAGGGGCAGCAGTGGCTGCAGACCGATGGTGGGCAGGAGTGGCTGAAAACCGCAAAGGGGCAGGAGTGGCTGCAGCCCCTGGATAGGTGGAAGTGGCTGCACACCCGGAGTAGGTGGGAGTGGCTGTGTACCTGGGGTGGGCGGGAGTGGCTAAAGACTCGAGGTGGGCGGGAGTGGCTGCAGACCTGGATGGGGCGGGAGTGGCTGCAGACCCAGAAGGGGCAGGAGTGGCTGCAAACCCTGGGTGGGGGGGAGTGGCTACATGCCCAGGAGGGGCGGGAGTGGCTGCGGACCCGGGGTGGGCAGGGGTGGCTGCGGACCTGGGGTGGGAAGCAGTGGCTGCGGACCCGGGGTGGGCAGGGTTGGGTGCAGACTCGGGATGGGTGGGAGTGGCTGCGAACCGAGGATGGGCAGGAATGGCTGCCAACCGTTAATGGGCAGGAGTGGCTGCGAACCCAGGATAGGCAAGAGTGGCTGGGGACCCAAAATGGGCAAGAATGGCTGAAGACCCAGGATGGGCTAAAGTGGCTACAGACCCAGGATGGGCGGGAGTGGCTACGTACCCAGGGCAGACAAGGCTGGCTGCAGGCCGAGAATATGCGCTACTGGCTGCACACTCAGAGTGGGCAAGACTGGCTACAAAGCCCAGATGGGCAGGACTGGCTGCAGAGCCCAAGTGGACGAGATTGGATGCAGATGCCTGATGGTCAAGCATGGCAGTTGACTCCCGCAGCGTCTATCTGGGCCATAATGGAAGGCTTCTCTAGTACCTTGGAAGCTATGAACGAGTGCTCAATCAGCCCAGAATTGTTATCATCGCCGGCTTTTCAAGTAATCCAGCACGTCAAGAACTTGCCAGATTTCTTGATGCTCCCAGTATTCCTGGCACTATTGCACCGCGTCAATCCTGTCCCTTCATTTCCACATGATGTACCAGACATGGAAATCATCCATGCCATGACAGCCTTTGCTATTTTCGCAAGCGAAGCGCAAGAACGAAGTCGATCAGCTTCTGATGCTCTTAAATATGCATGCCAAAACTTCGCCGTGCATCTCTCGCGAGCTCCGAAACCATGGGATGATATCCTCGATCATATATTCAAATGTTTCTGGAATCACCATCTCCTCTCCTGGCTCGAGAGGCAGTGGTGTTTGAAGGGACTGCGGTCTTGCCTCGCTATTTTATCTGCAGTACAGAAACTTGCGAAGGTATGTACCTTACTTCAGATGATTATTTCGAGACTAGTAAATGACCCACATATAGGAACATCTCCAACTTGAAGCCCGGGAGTCATCTTAATCATCTGAGGTTGCCAAAAAAAAGTGTCCGAATAATCGCACTGATGATAGAATAGAAGTTGTCGTCCTGGGTCCATCATGAGAATGATTTTCAGTCCGACTATACGATTGTTCCAATTTCTAATGGCGACTTTCTAGCAGCGCTAGACCATTAAGGACCGATTCGAATCATTGTACTTCATTCCTGACGTGCCTTCTACAACACATCCATTTCATATGTTGAGGTCATATTTTGAGCAATGGTACGACCCTTTGACATGAGGTTCGACGAATAAAACTACGAGGACTGTGCCACAGGGTGTTTTTCACTTTCCACAAGGCAGGATGGTCCCGCCACTGCCTGCGGCTGACCAACCATTGACGTCAATTCAATACCTTCTGGCTCTGTAAATTTGACCCTTCAAAATTGCATCAGAGACTCAAATTAGTGGGCAAACAAGTTCGTCCACCTAGATGTTGGTATGGGAACATCGAGAATATCTTCTTGTTCTGCATTCATAAGGTCGATGTCATAGTCTTGTGGTGTCGGGTCCGGCTTGTTCTCCTTTGCCTGGCACCAGAGGAGGCAAAAGAAGAGCACATACGGTCGTTTCCCATCTTCTTCACTAGCAACATAGTCGTGCTAGCGATATATGTGATCAGTGCTCATGAACTCAATAGAACTGAGGAGAAACAAACGTATGTCGCTGGTGCGAGAGGAACATCGACGACTTCTGCAGCCTTTCGTTTCTGCTGATCTTCCTTCTGCTTCCCCCGGTTCTTGGCCGATGAGGGTCGAATGCGACTAAACATGTTTCGGACACCATGAAAGCGTGAAGGCGGAGGATACTCTGCATCTGAGACTGTGCGTGGCAACGCAGAAGTGCTCTGCGGACGAGACCGACGTTCGTAGTTTACCGCCTTATTGCGGCGCTGTCCAGGAATCTCCGACTAAGAGAGTCTGAGAAATCATTAGACTGGTGAGCAGAAACCACCTACGCCAAGAAGTGCGCTTTTATTCTTAGTCGAGTGAGTCTATACGTGCATCGAATTCAAGGTTAGAGCACACACCTTTTGTTTACCCCGTGAAAAACCCTGGAATAGGTGCACATGAGGTTATGCATGGAGTAACATAACAATGTGAAGAAATCACCTCATTCTCCAGTTCTACAGCCAGAGGATCACCGCACGCTGTGAGCACCTCCTCAGGTATTTCCCATTGTGAGATCGCGACATTATCGCCGCAACTGAATATAAAGCGGCCATCTATCGAGAACGCAACATGATACACCTCATTTGAATGGTTAAATCTCGCGACTTCTCTGCCGGCGGGGAGTTGCCATAGGCGAATGGTCTCGTTGTACGATGTTGATGCGAGAAGGGTACCCTCTGGGTTCAAGACGATATGCGCGATATCATGATCATCACTGTACTTATGGCCGGCCCAGGGATCACCAACCTGTTTCCAGGTGGAGCAGCTCCATAAACGGATGACAGGATCCTTACGACTACCTCCTGAGAGGAGATATGCTGAATCACGAGTCCAGGTGATCGATGATGTCCATGCAGAGTTGAAGTCGGCGTGACCCTTGAATTTAGCAAGACAGTCTCTTCGGTTCAAATCCCATATTTGAATATCTTCCTCCGTACCAACGCTGAGCTCCCCGGACCGTGAGAATTGGATGCAATAGACAGGTGCGCCACATTTGAGGGGATCACCTTGCCTCTTCCAGGTGGTGGTCTCCCATAAAATGACAATGGGATCCGATGATCCACTGGCCATAATCCCATCGTCAGGCGAAACGTCCAAAAGCGACCACAGAGAGCTGGTGTGACCGTCCAAGGGACCAGCAATGATCTCCCCAGTCTCAACATCACGAACCCATACCTGCCTACGTGGTACAGTCTCGTTATCCTCTCTGTCCACTCCCTCGGCACTGCCTAACAGTGTCCCGTGTCGAAAGACTACCATCGCGCCAACGATATCCCCCGCCACCCACCTCTTTAGTTCCTTGACATCATCAATTCTCCAGATGCGTATCGTCCTGTCGTCAGACGCAGTCGCTATTCTCTTACCATCCGGAAACATAGCAATGCAATTTATGCGATTTAAATGACCTTCAAACGTCCTGACAGGATTTTCATGTGACTCAGGTGGCTGCTTGTCTCTTTCGGTGCTGGTCTGTTGACCTGGTTTTGCAGCTGATGTGCTTGACATACCTAATGGGATGTTAGAAAAGGCTTGGATGCGAAAACATGCGCGCAACGTGCCTGTCGCTGGGCTGATGGTTGTCGGTCAAGGTATTGTTGTGCAATAGGTCGGCTGCATTCATATCAACCCTCGTGACATCTTTCCCGGCGTCTGAATCAAAAACGCATGACGCTCGCGTTACTTCGTTTCACACAAACACACCTATGACGCCTGCATGGAGTAGTCCTGACTCGGGATAGCGCATATATCAGATCCCGTACACTGCTGTACATGTCGTTCACTAAAACATAAGTAAATGTATTCAATCAAAATCAATGCCGCAAGTACAGCAGCACAAGTAGAGGTTATCGTACGTCGCGCATGTAAAATATCAAGGCACGCTGAACAATTCCCACAGCTGTCTATACTTGTGAACGCGCACAACGTCGATAAGCCGTATTATCAGCGCATGAGCGACCACTCAACACTCCCGTTCACGACGACGCTAGTCCACGCAGGGAATATGCGGTTCATGATAAGGAAGGCACCGCCGAGGACTGTGGCACCTGATGTCCTTCAGTTTCCGTAATGCGGGATGGTCCTGCTACTGCTTGTGGCTGACCAGCCATTGACGTCAATTCAATACCTTCTGGCTCGGTAAATTTGACCCTTCAAAATTTCATCAGTGACTTAGATTAATGGACGAACAAGCTCATCGCACCTAGATGTTGGTATGGGAACATCGAGAATATCCACTTCTTGTTCTGCATTCATAAGTTCGATGTCGTAGACTTGCGGTATCGGGTCCGGCTTCTCCTCCTTCGCCTGGCACCAGAGGAGGCAAAAGAAGAGTGTATACGGTCGTCTCCCATCTTCTTCATCAGCAACATAGTCGCGCTAGCGATATATGCAATCAGTGTTCATGAGCTCAACAGAACTGAGGAGAAACAAACATATGTCGCTGGTGCGAGAGGAACATTGACGACTACCGGGGCCACTCGTTTCCACTGATGCTGAATGCGATTGAATAAGCTCCGGACACCATGCAGGCGTGAAGACGGAGGATGCTCCGCATCTGTGCGTGGCGGTGCGGAGAGAGTACCTTGAGGACGGGATCCGTCGTGGCCGTAGTTCAGCGCCTTATTGCGGCGTTGACCAGGAATCTGTGACCAAGAGTGTGTGAGAAAACAGCACTGGTGTGACCACAAAACTACATACGTCGGGGAGGCCATTATTATTCTTGGTAAAGAGTTAGTCTCTACATCGAACACAAGGCGATAATACGCACTCTTTGTTTGCCCCGAGAAGAATCCTGGAATGTGTGCGTGAGTTTGTGCATGGAATGAAGTAAAAATTCGGTGGAGTCACCTTAGTCTTCAATTGGCCTGCCAGAGGGTTGCTATCGGCGGCTGCGAGCACATCACCCGGTATATTCCATTTGCAATATTCCCCCGTCCATGCCACAACCGAATAATGAGCGTCCATCATCCGAGAAAGCAATGCGAAAAACCATATCTTTAGAATCGCATCGCACGACTTCTTTGCCCGTGGAGAGCATCCACAAGCGAACAGTAAGGTCAGCAGATGTTGATGCGAGGAGGGTATTTGTTGAATTCAAGACAATTTGCATGATGTCCTCGCAATCATCATGACCAGTCCAGGGATCACCAGCCTGTTTCCAGGTAGAGGGGTCCCAAGAGCGTATGACCGGATCTTTTTGATCACCTGCTGAGAAGAGACGGGTTCCATCTCGAGTCCAGGCAAGTGACCCATACCCCGCATCGGCATGACTTTTCACTCGGAGTTGAGCAATTTGATGACGTTCCTTTCGGGTCAAGTCCCATATCTTGATACATCGGTTCGTAGCAACACCAAGGCACCCGGACGATGAAAATTGGACGCGATTGGCTGGTGCACCACACGATAGGGGATCGCCGTGCATTTTCCAGGTGCTGGTATCCCATAAGATAACCGAGTTGTCACTCGACGAACTGGCCAGAATATGACCATCTGGAGAAAGTTCTAGATCAGCCACCATGTTGGTATGACCGTCCAAGGGACCTGCGACGACAGCCTTAGTCTCTGCGTCGCGCACCCACAAGTGCCAGTCCGCCGAAGAAGCGAATGTCACGTCTCCCTCTGCACTAACCACATGTACCCCATTTTGCAAGACTGCAATGCCGCCGACAGCCTTATCCACCACCCACTTCACCAATTCCTTGCCGTCCTCGAGTCTCCAGATCCGTATTGTTTTATCGAAAGACCCAGTCACTATTCTCGTGCCGTCTGGGAAAACCGAAATGGAAGAGACGCTGTCCTTATGACCTTCAAACCTCCTGGCAGGACCTAGATGTGAGATAGATGCAGTTACTTTGGTTGACATGTAGTTCGGGGTGTCGGAGAAAGTTCAGGCGAGAAAGCAAATAACCTTCCTGTGTCATTACTGTCATTACTGTCAAGTTTGCATCGCTGTGCCTCCGGCGTCAAAACCGTTAATGCTGGCATATATAAAGCACTGTAAAGTCCGCATCATTTCCCACGACCTCATAGCGCACGGGCTACAATTGTAGCCCCTTATTGAGTATTTCCGAATAGAGACTTTATCTGATAAGCTTAGCAATTTGTTTTTGGTATTTTGAATTATCATACTTCCATTTTCAACTTCATCGACAACTATCTGGTAGTATATCGGATAAGTACTCCCGCCCGTCGTGCTTGAAACATGGCTGGGGGAGAGTGGCGTTCGACTCCCAACTTGTCATGCTTGAAACATGACTTCGGGAGACTTTTTTTATAAGCTCAGTAATTTTTTTTTCTCTCGAATTATCATACTTCCGTTTTCAACATGGATAACTATCTGGTAGTATATCCGATAAGTACTCTCGCCTGTCATGCTGGAAACATGGCTGGGGGAGAGCGGTGTTCGACCCACAACTTGTCCTGCTTGAAACATGACTTCGGGAGACTTTTTTTTATAAGCTCAGTAAATTCGTTTTTTCTCTCGAATTATCATACTTCCATTTTTAAAATGGATAACTATCTGGTAGTGTATCGGGTAAGTACTCCCGCCTGTCGTGCTTGAAACATCTCTAAGGGAGAGCGGCCTTCGAATCCCCGCTTGTCATGCTTGAAACATGACTATCTCCTAGTGTATAGGATCAGTATTCCCGCGTGTCATGCTTGAAACATGGCTGAGGGAGAGCGGCGTTCGACTCCCTTGCTTGTCATGCTTGAAACATGACTTCGGCTTCTTTTGACAAGCTCAATAATTTTTTTTGTCTCGAATTATCATGCTTCCATTTTCAACATTGGTATGGATAAGTACTCCGGCTGGTCATGATTGAAACATGGTTGAGGAAGAGCGATATTCGACTCCCCGCTTGCCATGCTTAAAACATGACTTCGGGAGATTTTTCTGACGGAGACTTTTTTTTTAATAAGCTTAGTAAATTTGTTTTTTTTATCTCGAATTATCATGCTTCCATTTTCAACATCGACAACTATCTTAAATATTAAGATCTCGAACGATGTTACACATCCTCCGCTAGCATACATAGTCTATATGGGCTTGTATGAGAGACAGAAATAAACATCGCTCAAAGAGTTAGAGAGTAGCGCACCGTTGCGCTGACTGATTCCCACAGAACTTGTGCGCACCAAAAGCGCGTTTTTCGCGAGCGCAATCACGACACGGAAGAGCGCAGCGACAAATGTAGTTGCAGCTAGTGAACCCCGCCGACCAAGCGAACTCTCCACCATGTAAGCTCCGAGCTGCAGCCAAAAATCAGCGAGACGCATCCTGTGTCATTTGACAAACAAGTGACAATACATCCTTCTCAGATCCTTACAAAATGCGCGTACAGCATTGATGCGATCTCTGTGTTCGAACACACTGGGAGATGAGGATGCATTTGTATTGGACAACATGAAGAATGGCCTTGGTGAAGTTTGCAACGAGCCATCAAGGTAAGGGTAAGTAGTATACAGGGCACAACACACACGAATGCTGGGACAAGAAATTTGGATCACCTTAGGCACAAGAAAATACTATCCTCACTCGCTTAACAGCTGTCGTCGTCGATGAACCAATGCCCATAAACGCCCCAGATCTAAAGGTACGTCAGCTGACGGGGAGTAAATGTGTGAAAAGACACGTACACTTTTTTCGCACGAGTCTGCACCAGAGAATTCTCGGTCCAGGAAGCGAGCAGGTGTTGTCGCGCAAAATTCCTTATAGTCTGCTTTGTGTGGCACGTTCATTAGATGTTGCTCGATGTGCTAGATGAATGATCAATTTCAAGTCTTAGAGGACAGTACGTCCATCTCTTACTCTCTTCTTCGAGCCTCTAGCGATACAGCCCTACAAAACTATGGTGAGTATGAGCCAAAAGCACGCTTTTTATGTTACCCTATCCCTGTATCGACTGCAGTATGTAACACAGTCTGGTTCGTCATGGTTGACGTCGAAATGTCCAATCAACTTGCCTGAGCGCTACACCGATGTCAGCGACGAGCGTGTTGTAGTACCCAGAAAAGTCGACTTGCAACTTCACAGCCGGAGGGCCGGTAAGGCCGCCCGTGTACATCTGCCGAGGTAGCCATGCAAATCTCCATCCGATGTCGATTCCAAACAGAAACATTGAGTTCTGCTACGTACTCCCTTGTTGCATAGGTGGTGCAGGAATGAGATTCAAATTGGTCCAAGTAAACTCATCATTGGATGCAGGAATAAGCGAGACGAAAATGATGGCGAAAAACGCTAAGATAAGGACAACAACTCCGAGGGTCGTTGAGCAACTACATTCTGGATCATCATGAGACGCGCCTTGTCGCCTGTCTGTCGGAAGGAGTGAATATGTTTCATTGCACCTAAAACATATATCAATATCAGCCTCACGAATGCGGCAACGGACTTTTCGTTGGGCCATATAGGTGACGTGGCCACAGAGAGAATTTTAACTGTAACAAGAAACGAAATGACGTTATAGAGTGGAACCTTACACAGTTTCAAAAGCAGAACTCGTTGGCACTGTGATTCGGATATCTTGGCAAGGTCGGGGGTGCCCATAGATTCGACTTTCGCGCCCAAGGGTCTGTGCTTGTGACATGACCATGGAGCGTTTTGGGTACCTTATCCTCTGGCTAGCAGGTTCCAACTTCAAAAGTGTGTCTTCGAAGCTTGGGCCGCCTGCTCATGCCAATGGCACAACGAGGTCAGGTTCAACACATCAACATCAATGACGTCGACTCGGATTCCGTCGTTGGTACACGCCAGACGTGCAAACTTTCGCAAGTGAAAGACTGTTGTTTCCGGCAAGCTGACAAGTTCGACAATAGTTGATGGCTGTCTGTCGTAAGTTTCCGAGTCATTCATCACAAAAATTGTACAACTCAGACATGACCACTGCGCTATCGATAGTGTCGAGCAGAGTTGTTGGAAATGGGTAATCCACACATTAAACATTGAGGGAGTCAACTGCAAGGCTGGATGGTCTAGTGGTTAAGATGTCCCCCTAGAGTTGGGAAGGCCCAGGTTCAATCCCTGGTCCTGCCATAATTTTGGGTTTCTCACGAGAGTCGCATATCCGAATGACCTTGAAGTGTGTAGTTTCAAGGTCATTCGGGTATGTATTTCTAAATTGCGAGATATTCAAACTAACTAGTATACATTGATAGAAAGCCAATCCAGTACTACTAGTGGGTTGTACACTGTCCTTCTGGAATCTGGCTCGCTCTTCAATGAGCATGAGCAATTCCAGGTGGTGGACAATTCTTTTGGTGGTGACCTTAACTGGATGGACGGTCTGAACCTCACCTCTGAGTCCTTTATGTCTCAGGCACCATCCCCAGTCTCCGCGGTAACCACCAATCTGGAGTCGAGACATGAAACAACAACGCCAGACCATCGAATTGTGGGGCTGGTGTGGAGGAGGACTAAACCCATGACGATTAATATTCGAACCTCAACCTAGATATTGCGGCTACTTGAACCTCAGGAATCTCACCTGGTGTAATTCGACATTTTGGGAGTTGTGCCTCCCCGGAATCGCTGCCAATAATTTGCAGCTGAGTCCCTGCACACTGGATCAACGTGAAATGTCCAACAAGAAGCTAAGTGCCCGTCCGACGAAGACAGCACAAGTCACGTGTTTCAAAGTCCAGCTTATGCGACTATCCCTTGTTTTCCCCTTTTTTTATAATGTCATCACCAGAATCTGTCGCTGTCAAGCTCGGCCTCCAAAAATCGCACTGCGGCAGACGATGACAATCTGACTGCCACAAGCCGACAGAAAAATAGATGAGTAGGCCCCTTTACAAATGTGTCCCTCACATTCCAAAGAGCAGGATATGTGATTCGAATTTGTCACTTTTTTAACTTTAAACTTAGAACTAATCTTCTAAAGAGCAGCAAACCAGATTTCTCCTGAACTTCATTCTTGGCTTCCGAGCGAGTCTACCATATGATGACCTTAAACCATGTATTACTACGGTAAGTTGGTGCCTATATGCGTGTTATATGCACCTAGCTAACGACTACAAACAATCAGGTCAATAGTTCAATGAGTTCGCAACGCTCAGACGACTTTTCATCGCTGATTCTATACTCGAGTATACTATGGCTAACTGCCGCAGTGGCACACTCCAGCCTCCGATCCCAAAGTTTTTCTGCAACTTGGAAGGGCTGCTTAGGTATGGTTGTTTCTCGCTTGTTCTCTTAGTCTGATTTTGCCTATATCTCGTGCCCAGATTTCCCTACTTTGAATACCTCACTGTTACTCGCAAACCGTCATTTTTTGCTCTCGCGACGCTCTCGATCGTGTTCTCAGAGACGTATCGATTGGACTCGTATGTATATGTTTTTTTCGTGGCTTCGGTACCCATCGTTATTGTATGCATGACACAACATGTACACTGGATTTCTTATATGATCGGAACAAGCGATACAACTATCATACAAGGCAAGAACAGCCTGGACAAGCACAGCAAGGCTGGACGAGCATTACAAGCCTACCTAAGACTTCCACAAAACCAAAAACCCCAAGTCTGATCATTTTCCAGTAGCCTGTTGGCGTTGCCCGCTTGGCAATGAAGAGAGGTCCTCTATATAGCATGTTCAGCCTTGGCGAGATTAGCCAGCCTGGCGGGACCTTGCCAGGATGCATCACTTTTGCTGATAGCATCTGGATATCTTGGTTTGTAGCAACACCAACACACCCGGACGATGAAAATTGGACGCGATTGGCTGGTGCACCACACGACAGGGGGATCCCCGTGTATTTTCCAGGTGCTGGTATCCCATAAGATAACCGAGCTATCACTCGACGAACTGGCCAGAATCCGACCATCTGGAGAAAGTTCTAGATCACCCATCATATTGGTATGACCGCCCAAGGGACCTGCGACTACAGCCCTAGTCTCTGCGTCGCGAACCCATAGGTGCCAACGGTCCGCCGCCGCAGCGAATGCGACGTCTCCCTCTGCGCTAACCACATGTACCCCCACATCATTTCTCACAGGGTCCTGACCCACGACCTCATAGCGCACATATAAATATCAAGATCTCGAACAAAGCCAACGCTTCTAAAAAATACACATGCTCCATTAAAACCGCTCAATCAAAATCAACGCAAGTGCAGCATAAGCGGAGATAATCGTACAATGCGCAAACATCAGACCTGAAACGAGGTCAGATGGTAGGGACATTCCTTAGCTGTCTGTACTTGTACATACAACACGAACGTCAATATATAGTACTGTCAATGCATGAGCGACCGCTCCACACTCCCGTTCCCAGCAGTCTCGTGCAAAAGCAGCACGAAGACGCCAGTGACGAGGTACACGACAACGCTTGTCCACACAGGGAATGCACGGTTCACGACAAGGAGGGCGCCACCAAGCAGAGGGGCAATCATCCCTCCTCTGCAGCAAATATAAGTGATGTTATATTTTGGTATGAAGGGGACGAACATACATTCGTGATAGTGCAGACGCAATGCCACACGCTGTACCTCGAACTTTAGTCCCGAATATTTCTGGCGTCCAACTAGGAAGAGTCAGATATCTCGCGCTCGAATCGCGAAACTACATGAACATACCCATATAGTACAGCATACATAGTCTGTATAGGTTTGTATGAGAAACATGAATAGACAGCGCTCAAGGAGAGTGACGCACCGTTGCGCTAAGACTGATTCCCACAGAACTTGTGCGCACTAAAAATGCGCTTTTCGCGAGCACGAACACGACACAGAAGAACGCAGTGACAAATGTGGTTGCAGCTAGCGAACCCCGCCGACCAAGCCGACTCTCCACCATGTAAGCTCCGAGCTGCAGCCGAAAATCAGCGAGACATATCAAACAAGGCGATAAAACAGCATACGATGGCACCAGGACATCCTCCCAGCGTAAAAATTAAAACATCCCACAAGCTATCTTCTAAAGACTTCGTAGAGGTCTCGTCACTCGATCCAGTTTCAAGGAGTTTGGGGAGGTAGACATTAAACATCGTGTAAGCTGAGTGCTTCCAAATGAGTTACTGATGACCCGCATGAAGAGATGATCCCACCTAATGACATGGAAAACCACACGCTCCACACGAGTATCGTAACGCGAAACCATTCAGGGGACAAGACCATGCCGACACGATCTAGCCATGCAAACAGTGGTCGGCGCACCCACCGAGGCAGCACGCTCCCAACGCGCTGTTTCATCTCAGAAGAGACAACGGATGGCGACCGTGCATGCACGGATCGTTGCCGGGGCCGCAGGCGTGCTTCGGGGGTGGGAAGGATGATTTTCGTCTCCGAATCCGAGTCGGAGTGGGAGCGGGAGTGATCCCCGCGCGCGAGGCTCTGCCCGCGTGGAGGCACTGCGCCGATGGGTGTTATGAACGAATGTCCGTCTAGTGCATCATGCGAAGCCCCTTCCATTGACTGGTAGTCTTTTGTCCCACTCTCAGGCCGGTCGCTCGATGTGGATATGTTATCCACGCCTGCGTCGAATAGCGTATCGCCATTAGTGTAGGGATCCTGAGAGCTGGAGTCAGGAAGGATTGGCACGCGCTCGCTCGCACTGAAAGGCGCATGCGTTTCGGAGTTGGATGGTAACCGGTCATCGACATCTTCTAGTTCTAGCGATAACTCAGAGCCATTGAATCTAGAGATGAGTTGTAGACTTTCTAGCGCCTCTTGGTGTCGCCCAGCGTGTACAAGGTACCGTGGGGATTCATGCAACCGGAAAAAGAGCATGCGCGCGAGAAACATTGAAAGTGTCTATGAGGATCAACGTCGGAGATGGCCATACATCAACCGATAGTGGACATACTATAACACCAAGGCATACAAGCATATATTGCCAGCCTGTGTTCTGGATTGCAACATCACAGGGCACGTTAGGGGGGCATGAGCGAGAAGGAATGACTGTGAGTGCGACGGCTGCGGACAGAACGGATCCAAAGGAGAAGAAGACGGAAAGGGCGGTGACGAGATACTGCTTGCCGTTAGGCATATGCTCAAGGAGGAGGGTGCCGTCAGTTGGCATTGAACCCTAAACTTAGATAAGTAAACGAGCTGACAAGGACGGATTTTGACGTACACCAACTGCACTGCCAAGGAAGAACAGCAAAACACATAACGACCAAAATGAGCGTGCAAAAGACGCGAGAATACCAAATAAAGCAGTGAAAAACAGGGTCGCATTGAATGCAGCACTGCGCCCCAAAAGGTCTGAGCATGTTCCCCAGCCCACAGCGCCGAACATCATTCCAGCGAACATAGAGGATGAAAGAGTCCCGATGTAGTTGTCAGGGACTGGAAGGGAATCACTTGATAACTCAGAGAGCAGGAATGGAATGTACCTGAATAATGCTGTTGTACTCTAGGGAGAATAATTGCAACAGCTTGAATCCACATCTGAGCGACAAGTCAAGGGACTGAAGAGTGTGTCTTTGAGGTGCTCACATTATCTGCCATCCAACCTGACGCACGTGTGATAGTCCGTCAATTATCCATACGATGGCAAAGGGTGCATTACAGGGTAGCACTCACCGAATCCGCACAAGGACAGCAGTGTCCATTGATAACTCCCTGGTCGATGTGAGTGCCAAAACACAAGAAGTGTGAAAACACAACGCACCCATCCCTATCTTGTCGATAGTTTTGTCCAGCGGCGTCCTTCCATCATACCCAGCCTCCGACTCAGAATCCACCTCGACATCGTCCACACCTTGTTCTGCATCATCTTCGTAGTTCATTCTATCCTCCCAGAAACCCGATGCGCGGGCAGTGACAGAAGCCATATCCTTAGATTGGGGTGCTTATTTATAAAAGTCTGTATATCCCGCGAACCTGCTTGTACGATTACGCGAGCCAAGGACGCAGCAAAATCGAAGACACGTGTTTGGACTGGATCATGGAGCAAGCCCTGAATGTGTTTCAAAACCAAGTTTCATTTCAAACTGCGCTGATTACCGGCTGACATAATGACGAATCAGCAAGAACGGGAAAATAAAAATATACCTTCACTATCGTCTACATAGCTACTACTATTCCCTACGGTCTATTCGTAAACTTTGAGATTATTAGAAATAAGCAAGTAGTTAGTACGTCGGAAGTTTCAGTATTTACTAGTATTCAAGAGTACGTAGCGAGAATTATATAATGAGAAATACTGACGTGATTACTGCTGAGTAAAATATTGCTGAGGGAATAGATGTGGAAGTGTGGGTGGATTGTGTAGTTCATGCTGCAGACGTATGAGCCAGCCAGCTTCCTCGGCTTCAGAAGCTGTTGTGACTTGGCAAAATCACTGCGAGATATTGTTGGATTTTGGTGGTCTACAATCCTGAAAGGAGGCAGCGGCTGTGCAGCACGCGGTGTCTCTTGTCTCTACACCGCAGTGTTTGCGCCATATTCCAGCAGGCTCGAGCCTATTTTACTGCAGTTCTTCTATATACCCTTTACTACCAGCAGTGTTAGCTGGGTTCTTTGCTACAGTTAGTAACATAGCTACATTCGTGCTAGTTGATATTACTTCGGAAGCACGCGCCTGTGACTGCGGAAACTCAATAGTACCTAGACCTTCAGAGCTCGAGGCTGTGAAGGTTGCCCACCAACCTTCGCAGCTCACCCTATCTTTACACACTTTGGTCGGGGCCGCTATTGGGGCCGGGTTAGGAGGCTCCACCCAAATACCTACCTGCATCTTATTAATGCAACATTCTCTCATCGAATGCAGCACAATAGCGCCTCGCAAAGTCCGCACATTTAGAAGACTCATCGGCAAATTAGTGGGGGTCTTGTACAAGCCTGTATAGGCCTGACAATCCCACAACCAAATCTCCCTTGTGCAAGTTTGTAGAAGCTGTCTTGTACTGTCTGTGAAGTCTGTGAATTGAACTCCACCATTTCCCAACAGATTTGTTTCATTTCACTTGGAATATGATGGTACATGTATAAAAGTATTAAGCAATTCGTGCAAAATTGAGTGTTGTAGACAAGAATCACGAAATGGCAGGCAGTCACGAATAGACCATAGAGCGTAGTCCACTAGTATACGCCGGCAGTTCCTCCTGCTCTTCAATATCACCTGCAAGCTTCCTCACTTGTCTGTCCACCTTCCACCTCCATTCATTCCCTTCCAGCCACTTGAAATACGAACCACCAAAATTGACTGAGACCTCACACTCCCCAGATACACCCACAGCAGCGTACACGTCAATCCCGCTACGGTTCTGCAGATATATGCCAGTAAACGCATCCGGCAGCCGATATCCGTCGATCGTGAAGAACATTGTTCCCGTGTGGAAAGAATATCCGCAGCCGATTGTGTGGCCGACGATAGATTTGATGGGTAGAGAACCAAGTAAGTAGGGGCGTCCGCCTTCTGGGTCCTCGAAGAATTTGTGAAAGTCATCGAGGTGAAAGCCTGCGCTCAATCGATTCCAGCCGGGGAGTCTCCACGAGGGGTATGGTCTGCAAGCAGTTCCTGAAGGATAAATAATGAGGCAGGATAACGCCAGAAGGAGCGAAAACGTTCATACCGATCGCGATAATGCCGCCTTTGGTTGGGTCTGTCATCTTGTGTACAACGATCTCGTAGTACACCCCACCGTCATTTGGAAATTGGTATTGACCAGCGACGAGTGGGAGATTGCTCAGGAGACATGTATCTGGGCAGTCCGCCCCTGAGCGGATCAGCGACAACCCATCCTTTCCTGATGGATTGACGCTGATATGGGGAGAATTGCCAGCTTTGATTCGCCACTCTAGACACCCGTTGCTTGCAATGTCTTCGAGGGTGTGAGAAGGGAGGAGTGCTGATGATTCGACATGATATCTCTTGCAAAAGTCTTGCGCTGTTTGATAACTCTCATCTGAGGCCTCGTTGAGGAGACCGTATTTGTTAGATTGCTCAACAGCCGGAGTCCATTCAGGGGGAGCACCTGGAGAAACGTGTTGGGAGGCACGTTCTTGACCATGATGAAGTCTGAACCAGTTCATAGGTGTAGTATGTAGTGGTAGACGGCTTGGGGTTCAGACTAATGGTCTCAGGTTAGGGTTGAGCCTGACACAAACAAGTGCTTTGGGACGACATGGCGTAATTATCGCTGCAAGATGGCAGCTGAATAAAAGGGTCATTCTAAGACCTTGCTATTTTCTAGAACCCATCGTACTGCCCGGCATGTGCTAATCTGCTTGTCATTTCTTCGGAAACAGGCTAGGATGCAATGCGTGTGCATATGAGTTTCCTATCTCGAAGCAGGTCACCAGTGCATAAGACGAACCTTCACCATCGTGAACTTACCAATCTACCGATGGTACGTTGGCGTGTTGTAGGTGACATCTCACTCGCGCACAAGACGAAAAGAAGTTGACGACGTGCTTGGAGGAGAGAAGACGTGGCGGAATGCCCTATAAAATAAAAAATCTACCCTTTTTCACCATGTAGGTGCCGGGAAGACCGACCCACGACCCCCATACATATCACTCGCGTCAAATGCGGATATGCACGCACGTATTTCCATCAGCTACAGATCAGATCTGCGGGTGACTCGGAGCCCATGAGTACGTGTGCGTGCTTGCTTTTACATAATTGGACTTGCGATGGGATCAGTTTATAGGTCAGTTTTACTGGTGCGGTTATTGATAGTCTGCCTGACGATTAAGTTATGTGCTGGATGTGCATATCAATAGCGTGAAAACTAATGGTTTTCGAAATGCGATGTCGCCGAACGAGGTGGTGAGGCGTGTGCTGATTGAGTTCGAAAGCCTATGTTGGCATTGCGCTTATTGTGAAAATAAAGCGCTGCCGCGTGAGCCTTGAGCCTTTCTTGGAGACATGGCAGGGACTACACCTCAAAAGCTGACCACCATGAAATATCTTTTTAGGGTACCCAACTAGTTACATGCCTGCCACACGATGCTAAGTATATTAGGACCGTAGACGCCAAGATCGAGCAGCAAGGTGACAGGTAATGTAGGTTGCATACTTTTTTCTCCATGCAAACCTCGAAGCCAGACAAGGAATGAGAGTAGCAGCGGAGAAGAGTCGGCTATATTGACATGTTAACAACACTGCGTTATATCGATGGTTGCTCTAGGAGGACGCTTGCAGTCTGGATCACAAAGATCGAGCGTGAGAAAGGTGAAGTGGTAGATAGCCTCGTGTATGTGAACGCGGTCAACATGCAACCCTCTCATCGTCCCCATCTCATCTTTCTATCCACCGACTAACTAACTACTGACCATGAGTGAAACACCATCTCCCAAACCAAAGCCAGGCTCCTTGCGCGACAGGATCGCCGCATTCGAGAATGCTAACAAGGGCGCAGCACCAGCACCAGCACCTGCACCACGTTCAAAGCCCTCGACCCTCCAATCATGGAAACCAAAGGTCCCCTCACCACCTCAATCTCCAGAGTCAGAGCGCAAACCGAGTGGCATGTCAGCATCAGACGCGATGGAGAGCATCGGTAAGGGTGTCAGCCTCAAGGAACGCATGGCTGCCCTCCAGGGCAAGGGTGCGTTTGGCGGCGCAGCCCCACCCCCGATGCCCCCAAAGCCTTCAGAGAAACCAAAATGGAAACCACCACCACAAGTATCGCCTCCTGCAGATGAAGTTGCTTCCTCAAGCGACCCAGTTGATATCCAACGATCTCCTTCCCCTAGTCCCGGCGACCCTGATCAGGGCAATGTAGAAACCGAACACGATGCTCAGCAAGATGATGTTGAGACTGAACAAGATCCGGAGGAAGAAGAGAGGCAGCGTCGTGCTGCGATCGCTGCTCGTATGGCTCGTCTTGGTGGTGCACGCGTCGGCATGGGCATACCCATGTTTGGCGCGAAACCAGTTTCTAAGAAGCCTGAGACGCCTCCAGCTCAGCCCAATGAAGAGGCAATCGTACCAGAGCCAACTCAGGAGGGTACGTCATCCCATATATTTAGATGCTACGAAATCTCACAACACTCGCGTGCTAGTGATTTCACCTCCCATCGAAGCTCTAAGCCCTCCCACATCTGTCAAGGAAGAAGCTTCTACTGATTCAGGTTAGACTTTTGATCGCTACCCTGAAGTCGGTGTTAATGACTATCTACAGATTACTTCCCCGCACGCAAACAATCCGATTCCTCCTTACTCTCCCATGCGGATTCCGTCTCCGGCACAACCCCAAGCCGCTCCCCGTCATCAATGCCAGTACCTGCCGGTCCGCGCCGCGCCGCTCCACCACGTAAGAAGGCATACAAGTCACCTTCTGCGTCTCAACTCGCAGAGGTTCCCGTACCTACCCCAGTGCCTGAGGCTACGGAAGAGGTTCTAGATACTGTGCCCACAGAAGAACATGTAGCTGAGTCTGCGCCAGAACCAGAATCAGAATCCGTGGTCTCATCGTCCCTCACAAAAGTGACATCTCATGAGACGGTTGAAAGTCCAGAACAAGTCCCAGTCCCATCTTCAGAGGAGATACTCATCAAGGGCGACGTACAGCAGGAGATCGGTGAAGTTGGCAAGAGTGCCGAGCTTGACACAGCCGGGACGGGCCCCGCGGAGGAGCGCGAGGAAGAAGAAGAAGAAGAGCAATATTACGACGATGCTGTTGAGCCAAAACCGGAGCCTGGGCAGGAAAGTCTGAAGGAAGAAGAAGAGGAAGAAGAAGAAGAGCGGAGGAAACGCGTGGCCGCTAAGCTTTTGCAGATGGGCGCGATCAACCCCCTTGCGGGGCCCCCGCCTGTACCTCGCCGGGAGTCCATTTCCTCACCTACTGCTAGGCGTGACTCGGTCCCTCCACCCATTCCCACGGAGGAACCTCTCGACGTAGAAGACGAAGTCAACGTGGATCTCGAGGAAGTCGGCGAATCGGTCCCCTCTCCTCCGCCTGCCCGCATCTCGCCGCAAGCCCACGTCGAAGACCCAGAAGAAGCCGAAGAAGCAAGAGAAGCAGATAAGCCCGCTTCTCGTGCTGGTGAATCCTAATTTTACCGCCTGTACTCATTCTGTAGTGTATTAATGCATCTTCCGTTCCTTTTTTTTCGTGCCAGCCGAGTCCGACGATGAACCTCAGCCTGATGTGGGCACAACTCGCCGCGTATTGTATCACGATGAGATGGACATGGATGGAGAAGAACGATATGATGACGATAGGCGTCAGCCTGAAGAGGTTTTGAATGGGCCTAAGGAAGAACTTGGATCACCGTCAGTCTCCGAAGCCGAAACTGATGTGCACTCAGCCCCGCCTCCACCACCGGCACGTCCCATTCTACAAGAAGCCAAACCCGAAGACTATCTGATTGAACCAGGCACCGGCGCCCAAGCCCCATTAACAGACGCCTTTGACTCAGCACCACCACCAGATAACGCGCACGAGGTCCATGCACAGGAACTGAACCAAAACTTCGACGACGACGAGATGGCTCCTGCACGTATCACACGACCTATCCCACCCCCGCCTGTCAACCTATCCTCCAAGCCTCCGACATCATTACCCTCCCCGCCACCAGCGCCAAGAACGTCGCTGTATGCGCTCTATGACGAGGACAGGCCCGAGTCGCCTGCTCCGCGGCCAGTTCCCCCTCCTGTGAAGAGTGGTACGTAATTACTATGCGAGTGCTGTACGCTGAAGCATGCTAAGATCGTGGCTGTGGCATTAGTGAAAGCTGCTGAGGAGGTGCCTCCTGCACCACCCGCTCGTGTTGGGCGGCGTACAAGTGTCAAGTCTGTAGATGTGAATGTGGAAGCTCCGCAGACGCCACCGCCGGTGCCCACGTGTCGGCCACCAATACGCAGACCGACTTCTCCGCCGATTATAACTGCGCTCCCAGTCATCGTCCCTGCACCTGCGACCGATGAGGGTGCTGAACAAGGTGGGTTGTTCTCGTTGTGGGCCGTTAAGTTGAGATGGCAGCAGCTGACAGGAGTCTTGATTGGCAGAGTCCTTGGATTCTGAGACGCCCTCTCAGCCACAGCGAGATCAGGAACCTGAAGAAGGGGATGAGGAAGCTCTGCGCAGAAGGACGATCGCAGAGCGTATGGCCCGTTTAGGTGGTATCCGCTTTGGGGCACCACCAGTGCCCACACCGCTCGCTCGACCTACGTTCCCTCGTGCACCTCCCCCAACGTCTATCCCTCCCGATGAGGCTGAAGTTGACACTAAGGAAGAGCCTTTCCAGGGGGAAACGGAGACAGAAGAGGACGAGTCAGCGAGGAAACAACGGATTTCTGCAAAGTTGGCGGGTATGGGTGGTATGCGATTCGGGATGCTGCCGTCTGGTGTAGCACCTACTGCTACGCGGCGGCTTGCATCAAAGCAAGATGACGGCGAGAGTGACGACGCAGCGCTCCCCGTCCCCGCGCCTGCACCTCCTCCACGCCGGCCACCTCCACCTGTCGCTGTCGAGGTCGATTCGGAGCAGGAACAAAGTCAAGGAACGTCGGATGATGGTGTGCGCGTCGAGTTGGAGGAGAGCGAGATTGAAGAGGTGGATTATTCGGATGCGGAGGTACGAAAGTCGGTTGAGGAAGAAGAAGGTGCTCCGCCGCTTCCTCCGCCTCGACGGTCGTCTATGACGATAAGGTTGGCAGAGGCACTCCCTACTCCTCCTCCACGTGTTTCGCGTTCACCTCCTCCTGTTGGAAGGCCCCCGGTTCCATCCATTCCCGCTACCCTACTCAACCGCCGTGCTAGCATTGCGACTGTATCCTCCTCTAGGAAGTCCTCGGCTGACTACAGCGAGAAACAGCGAACCTTGGAAAGCGTCTTATCAGATTCCACTGTCGAGCCCCAGTCAGAGTATGTAATGGTGGAGCCTGAATCGGCAGCAGAGGAAGAGCCTTCTGTACCTCCACGACGCCGTTCATTCCGTGCTCCCCCCCGCTTAGTTCCGCCCCCGCCACCACCGCCTCCATCCGCAATCGACCCCCCTGAAGAGATGATTGGTAGTGCTCAATGGGAGCTCCCATCGATCCCCCAGGCGGCATCTGAATTTGATGATGAAGGAGATCGAGACCGAGTCCTAGCTTCTTCTGGATTCTCGGACGACTCGACGTTCCATGGTTCCCATTCACCACCATCAGTATCAACGCGTAAATCTCAGTCCGACTCTCGTCGCGCCTCAGGGCAAACTGCACGTCCTGCAGACCAACAACTCAGCGCAGACGAGCTCATGGTAATCTGGGGCAAGGTCGGCGTGCAGGTCGTAGAGTCCGCGACGATGCTGTTTGAGAAATCTAAACGCTCGCTCGTTGGGGACGGCTCCTATGCGGGGTTCGTTCGTGCTGTGATCGCTCAAGTGCCCAATGCGCAGCGCGCTTCATCGGATGACGAGGAATGGGGACACCTCATCTATGCGCAGACGGCCAGTTCGGTGCAGCGCCGCGTTGCTGATATCATGCCGGGCGACGTGATCGCTTTTTGGGATGCGAAGCTCAAGGGGCACAAGGGGCTGCATGCGTACAACCAGAGTGTTGGCGTGGGGGAGGGGGGCCCGCTGTTGGGCGTGGTGAGCGAGGTTGAGGGGAAGAAGAGCAAGGTGCGAGTGTGGCAGGCGAATCAGCATGTTGGGCAGCAGGTGAGTTTGTTACGAAGATGGAGGCGGAGAACGAACGGCGCGCTGACGCAGAAGGCTACGCAGACTGTGGAGAATGTGAGTTATAGGCTGGAGGACTTGAAGAGCGGGTACGTTAAGGTGCGGGATCGGTTTATTTTTGGTCTTTGCAGGTTTTGCTGATCATTGTCGTTATCTTTCGCTTAGGTATTCCGTGTCATGGAAGCATAAAAATTTGTACGAGTTTGATACTGTTGTATGCAGACTATGGATTGTGTACGATACGTTCGGCTTTTGTGGTGACTATTCTATTCGCAACCTTGGTGTATAATATTAGACTCTCACGTATCTGGATCATTTACAAATTCACATTTCACGCGGTGTCAGGTACCATTGACAGTACTGGTGAATCTAGGGTTGCAGGCATTCGATATCAGAAGCGGCGGTGGTAAAGGCGATGAAACATGTATGTTGCGCATTATATTTGTGATGCATAAGCTGATTGTCCAGTCAGCAAGTTTTTATACGCCTAGTATCACTCTAATGCAAGCAGCTTCTTTTTTCCGCTGGAATCAGTGACTGCGCACAAGAACACTAAAATTCGAAACACTTACCAATTAGAAAAGCGATGAAAGATCATGTTTGTTGGGTGATTGTCGAGTCCGCGGGTTGGTATACGCCTAGTATCACTGTGATTTGACTCTAGCAAGCAGCTTCTTTTTTCTGCTGGAACCAGTGACTGCGGACAAGGACACTAAAATTCGAAGCACTGATCAATTAGGACCTGTGCAAGGTAACATTACGGTAAGTTCGCCCTGGAAATCGCGCTACCCACAAAGAACCACGAACCTCGGAGTAACTGGAACTATGTCGACAATATTGACAACACGTGACAGGTGTCTGCGTTACAGCGCGGTTTACCATGCTAGCATGGTCATGGAGAAGATAGTGGACATGGTTTCGCACATCCAAATCACGAAATGGTATAAGGTTAGCCGTATGATTCCATTGACTTACTTCTAAAAGACAGAATCAATCTGATTCAACACTGCCTACTACTGAAATTGAAATGCGATATATTTACAACTTACACCTTTCCGGCTTGATACGTGCCAAGCAAGATAGCTAAATAGACAACCTGGTGAGTGCTTGTCAACGAACAATCCAGCCAATTTACCACAACAAACGGATCATCTGCAAGGCTCTACTCGGAACTGCTCTGTGGATCACCAAATATATTGCAGTGGTCACAAACATGCTACAGGACACTCGAACCCAGTGTTCATCACCATCTTTCCTTGATGTCAGTGCCCACACATTCGACTTGATTACCTTGTGTGCTCATACGTCCATCAAAAGGTCGATGCAACAAAACCTCTCGCACAACCAGGGGGCCATGGAATCAGCGAAGAGAGGCGCGATGATATAAAGGTAGACATGGAGTTTGTCATGCGCTTGATATCTGTGCTGACGATAGTCACACATAGTATCCCGAACGTCCTTTTGCTGCATACAGTCCATCTCATCTCCATACATCCTCGCCACGTCGCTCGTCTGACGTGCCCACCCCCTCTCGCAACCGACCACCAGCAAGGGAGTCGATCCCGCTGCAAGAACGCCTCAAACGGAGTTTTACCGTTGGGTACACGGGATCACGGCCCATCACAGGCTTCCCCGATAGACCAAGAAGAAAGGTAAGCTGTTGACTAGATAAGTTTGTCCCCCGTCCCCCTGCACGACATAACCATAGTTGTATTGGACGGCGACCCGTCCTATCCTGCGAGACGATATAGATCCAGAGGAACAGAAGGGAAACACCAATGCCCGGCGCGCAACAGTTCCTTCCGCGAGACCAGAAACGGTGAGCAGTGGATCGGCCGTCCTCGCTGTGTCATATACATGACTAAATTTATATTGAATTACGCTGGCTAATCAGATTGTGACGGAAGAGGACGATGCACATATTGACCAGTCATCCGGTGGAGCTACTCGGCCATATTCTGCAGCGCAGCCACAGGTGCCACAGCACTCTGAGTCACAGCCTGCAACACCGCCTGTGGGGGAAGGAGAATATTATGACATCAAGGAGGAGGATCCATACGAGCAATTTTTTCCGGTAACTCGTGTTTTGTTATAAGAGTACTAGTATTGACGGTACCAAGTCTTCCCAGTCCTTGGCATCGTCTGATCCATCCCCTATGCGCGGCTTGTGGGATGTATTCTTCATCACCCCTGTGCTCCGCCTGAAGCGTCGTTGCTTCGGACAACGTGGTATCTTCACAAACTCTCCCTTACAGGGGATCGATAACAGCAAACCAACCGAACCAACACAGGAAGGGAAAACCAGAGCTGGAGATGAAGATGAAGAACACGTCAAGGATGTTGACTTATCTGATGTAAGTCCTGTCTTGACTGTCCTGCATTGGCAGCTCAACACGTGGGCTGTCAGTGTTCCGTGATCACGACGTCTGATACCGCCGAATGGAACAATCACGAAGGCAAACAACCTCAGGCTATTACTGACACCCCGTCACTCCGTGATGCCTCCTTCGCTGACATCGACAGCAATGAAAATCGTACTCTCCGGAAGTTGTTAATGCGAAATCGAGGGAAGGATTCCACTCCCGGCAAAAAAAAACCAGCAAAGATGACATATGACACATACCCCGAGGCCGTGGAGGTGTGCACTGCGCGCGGGTTCAGGGTAAGCTTTTTTCATATTGTTCACACTTCTGTGCTGACTGGAGCCGGACATGACAGAGATTAGTCGTACGCAGGCGGAAACATAAGAAAAAATTGCGGGTTTTGACGACCGTTACTCCTACTACCACTGTACATGCACGCGGCTCATCCCGGGTGCATACGGGGCCATCATCACAATCTATAGGTAGACATGAAGGTCAACGTTCGCAGCCCACCGGAGATCTAGCGGCGCACTCTTCTCAGGGCTCTCACATTGCCACCTGCGATAATGATGATGATTCAGATTTGGACTCGATCATGCAAGGCCCGTGGAACAAGTTTCTTGACAAGATATGTTTTCCTTGTGGACATCACTATGAAGATACTTGACGCGAGGTGGATCTTGTGTAGATGAGGCAGGCTTTCTTATTTGTATTACATGTAGTACCAATCAAATTGTTTTTGTATTGTTCTGGCAAGTGTAATTCATACAGTTTTCTGCACGTTTTACGTCGTGTGTTATCGGTCGGTTTCAGCCTTTTTGCGGCATCAAGTCTAGTGTCGAGCGCAGAGAACGCTTCGAAATTGTTGGTCGATAAAATGGCAGAGGACGACGACAATACTGGGATCGGCCGTTCTTCAATCGGCGCATCAGACGACAGTATTTTGAGGGCTTGAACGCCAATTTGAAAAGTCTAATGCAAAGGAGTCTGTACAGATAATTGAGTGCACTGAATCGGAGCATCCAATTCTCGGAGAGCTGCGTGCAGGATCTGGACTCAGGCTGTCTGAAGTAATTCGCATCTCTGGGATGAAATTCAGTCTCTGCTTGGAATGGGTGGACAATATAAAGCGTACATCAGAGCGAGAACATCAAATAGTGGGGCACTGAGGTCCGGATGATGACTGGTCGAACTAAATCCGTTATCATACTACTAGTTAACAATCGTGATTCCATGGAAGCATGATAATGGGAAACAAAAAAAAAAATTTACTGAGCTTGTCAAAAAAAAAACAGTCTCATCATGTTTCTAGCATGACAAGGATGGAGTCGAACGCGCTCTCCCAGAGCCATGTTTCAAGCATGTCGGGAAGTACTTATCCGGTAAACTATCAGATAGTTATCGATGCTGAAAATGGAAGCATGATAATTCAAAACAAAAAGCAAATTTACTGAACTTATCAAAAAAGTCTCCCGAAGGCATGTTTCAAACATGACAAGCAGGGAACCGAACGCGGGCGCCGCTTACTACCAGACAGTTATCGATGTTGGAAGCATGATGATAATTCGCCATAAAGAAAACAAATTTACTGGGTTGTATCAAAAAAAGTCTCCCGAAGTCATGTTTCAAGCATGACAAGCGGGTAATCGAACGCGGGAATACTGATCCGATACACTATCAGATAGTTATCGACGTTGAAAATGGAAGTATGATAATTCGCCATAAAAATCAAATTTACTGCGCTTTATAAAAAAAAGTCTCCCGAAGTAATGTTTCAAGCATGACAAGCGGGGAGTCGAACACCGCTCTCCCTCGACCATGTTTTGAGCATGACGGCCGGGAATACATCAGGAAAATCAGAAAAATGCTTAACCAACTTATTCCACTTATCACTACTTAATTTCTTGTTAAGTCCGCTAAGT
>CAKNEV010000100.1:0-86826 GCA_930272055.1 Rhizopogon roseolus
CATACGATTCTAGTTTCGACAATGCGAACCTCTAACAAGCAAGGTGGGCGCCGACGCCAGGCGGCAATTTCCGAGTACAAAGAACTTCATATTGAACATGTACCATGAATTACCAGTTTCGCTAAATATTTAGTATGAATTGTCAAAATAACAATTTATTATACATGTTTTCAACCTGTTTTCGGTATGTTCTGTGGCCAAACCTCTGGATTTGCGCGCTGTGAGTGCCGTTTGTTCTAAGTATATTTACGAGCGCTCACTACGTTTGTAACTTCATGGTTAGTGGTGAGTTGGTTAGGTTAAGTAGGATCATATTCTGCCTTGGAGGGTTAGATGTTAGGGTAGTGGTTGGGGATACTGGTAATTACAACAATTAATGCATTACATTATTGTTACATACTAGTGGTTAAAACAGTTAATGCATCACATTAATCTTCTAGCTACAATCATTTATTGCATTAAAATGACATGCTGACCTGCTCGGACTTATGAAGATGATGGTGTTGCTGCCATTTGAGCTCGTTTTTGACTTTGGGAGTTTCGGGGTCCTAGTCGGAGTGCCACTTATGATAGGTGCGCCTCCGAACTATGATCTGATCCACAAGTTCTTACCCACCCATACATCATTTTTCCTTTTGTTACCAATGAAGCGTTACTCATCCAGGAACTGTTTAGATTCGTCAGTGAAGCTAGGACATCTTCGGGGATGGCAACATTGAACTTGCGGTTAGTTTGTGAATTCTTGTCATAATTCCCTAAACCTAGCTTCCATTTGTGTACAATTATCAAATTATGACGATGTTTGGAGTCTGCAGTCTTTCCAATGCACGTGATGAAAAACGCTGACTACACAGTGAGCGCGGTGAATTTCCCCTTCTTCTTCATGTGCTCCAGCTTTCCATACAAGACACTTAAAACTTGATCGTCATCAATCAAATTCAGTTGGCTCTGCGCATTGGTACCAATTGCGTCATTGTGCAGCGTATCAATCTACCCGCCTACATCATTCCACGATCCATCAGCAGCCAGGCCTATAGTGCCAAACTTTCAGAATATTTTGGACTCTTTAGTCAAGACGAAATCAAATGCTTTAGTAGTGGTACCAATTTTTCTGCAGCAATGGGCATTGTCGCCGAACGCCGTTGATACTCTGAAGACGCTTCAATGTGTAGTAAGTCGCAAGCCTTTTTATTGTTGATTTTCAGACAAGGAATTACTCACGATCTCCTGTACGACAGGTCTTCTCTGGCGGTCCGCTTGCACCTAAGATAGGAGATGCACTGGTGGACGCAGGGATCAAGTTGACTTCTGTTTATGGTGCCACAGAATTTGGGGCAATTACTTGTGTCCTTCGAAACGAGGTCGAACAAAAGTATTGGGACTGGGTGCGGTTTGGACAGTACTCCACGATCAGATGGGCCCCTCTGGTACATACGAATGCCAAGTTTTGGTGCGTCTCGAATTATTCATCCCCGTCTCAGCGCTGAACCCTTCCTCACAGACAACTCCGACACATCAAGTATCCGTAGAAAATCCCCCGGATGTCAAGGGCTATGCTACTTCCGATGTATTTATCAAGCATCCGACGATAGAGGGCTTATGGAAGATGTAACTCTATTGTCCATATTTATTCACGCGCTTTCTGATGTTTTCTACGCAGCGTAGGAAGGGTCGATGATGTTTTGATACTCTCGACTGGGGAGAAGGCAGTACCAGCTCCCATAGAGAGCATTATCAGTGCCAACCATCAGGCGAACGGCACCGTGATGTTTGATCGTGGACGCAATCAAGTCGGGATCCTCATAGAGCCACAAGCAGGGTATGAAATCGACGTCGACAATGAAATTCAGCTTGCTGAGTTCAGAAACAAAGTGTGGTAGGCCCCAAGAATATTTTATACCACTGTAGAGTCTTAATAGGCGTTTTTGAAGGACTGATATAGAGGCAGCGAATAAGGAGGCACCTGCGTTCAGCAGGATCTTCAAGGAGATGATCCTTGTGACGTCTCGAGAGAAGTCCATGCTTCGATCTGCAAAGGGAACGGTCAATAAGAAAGCAACTGTCGAGTTGTACGAGGAGGAGATCAATGCTCTGTGAGTGAAATGTGCATCCTCCGATATGTGGCCTTACATTCATGGGCGACAGATACGAGACGGTAGAAAGCAGCACCAAGGCAGGCAACGATGTGCCTTTGCCTATGAACTGGACTGTGGAAGCCGTCAAAAGCTGGCTGATGATCCACGCTACCGCTGCGAATGCCGGCAAGACGGTTGATCCTGAGGCGGACCTTTTTGCTCAAGGCTTCGATAGGTAGGCAGAAGCAGAGTCGGCGATTATTCTTCGCTTAACTCTGCATTTGTAGTCTCTCTGCAACATTCCTGAGAAACCGCATTATCGGTTCCCTCAGCTCATCTTCTGATCGCAAAGTCCAGGCATCAGCAAGGAGGATCGATCAGAACATTGTCTTCTCGAGTCCTTCGATCCACCAGCTTGCGAGAAGCGTTATAGATGCAGTACTGGGTAACGGTCAAGGCGCTGCTGATGGCAAGACTGACATCGAGAATATGATCGAGAAGTACTCAGTGGGGTTTGCGCACTCCGCACTAGATTCCTCCACCACTATAGGGAATAAGCGCACTCGAAGTGATCATGTAGTGCTGTTGACTGGCTCCACGGGGGGTCTTGGCTCGTATATGCTTGCATCACTGCTGCAGCGCAAAGACGTGTCATTGATATATGCATTCAATCGTCCTTCAAGGGATGCGGCATCATCCATTCAAAAACGTCAGAAAAGTGGATTCGAAGATCGTGGTTTGGATGTCACCCTCTTACAGTCTGAGAAACTCGTGCATGTAGAAACCGACACTTCTCATGATGACCCCGGTCTGGACAAGGAGTTTTATCAGAAGGTATGCTTCTCTTTCAAATCTGACTGGATGGGAAATTAAAAATGATGTAGATATGTGCATCTGTCACCATCATCATTCACAATGCTTGGCGACTAGACTTTAACCTCGCGCTATCGTCATTTGAATCCCATGTGCGGGGAACGCGGAATCTGATAGACCTGGCACTGTCTTCTCCGCTTTACCCAAAGCCACGTTTCATGTTCACCTCTTCCGTCTCATCTGCTCAAAGCTGGGATAGAGCGAAAGGACCTTTCCCGGAAGAAGTACAGTATGACATGGGTGTCGCAGTAGGCCTCGGCTACGGCGCGAGCAAGTACGTCTGCGAGAGGGTAGGTTCACAAACAAGAACTTGTGGGAACCATACATCTGACAAATACTGTCCTTAACAAGGTCTTGGACAACAGCAAGTTGCCGGCATCCTCATTCAGAGTTGGTCAAGTATCAGGAGGACCTCCGCGAGGAGCTTGGTCGACGACGGACTGGTTTCCCATTGTCGTTAAATCGAGTGTGAGCCTAGGTGCACTCCCAGACGCACAAGGGGTCAGTCAATCCATTTTGGGTGAGGGTATCCGTCACTGATGCTCGTTTAGGTTGTGTCCTGGATCCCTCCCCATGGCGTATCAAACGCCATTCTTG
The DNA here is from genome assembly GCA_930272055.1 of Rhizopogon roseolus. Classification (NCBI taxonomy): domain Eukaryota; kingdom Fungi; phylum Basidiomycota; class Agaricomycetes; order Boletales; family Rhizopogonaceae; genus Rhizopogon; species Rhizopogon roseolus. The sequence goes on from CAKNEV010000100.1 coordinate 3,546, forward strand.
ATGTTGCTTTCGCAGAACAAAGTCCTCCAATGACAGTTAATCTGGTGCATCCGAGACCTATAGCCTGGAAGATGTTCATGCAGCCTATCGCTGACGCCATTTTCGAGAAGATAACAAGCGACCCATTACCTCTCGTTCCATTCTCGGAGTGGCTAGAAAAGCTCGAATCGAACGCCAAGGACGCAAGCGAAGAAACCATCAATCACATTGTAAGTTGTCCCATTGTTAACTGGAACGTTTTCTCACTTGGTGTTGTCCTGCTATCAAGCTTCTTGGATTCTTGCGTCTCCAAGTTCTCTCAGACACCACTATCAGGGCATCTGGGGAGATGTTGTCAGAAGCTGCTGGTTCCACTCTATCATCCACCGTGGTTACACAGCGCGTTAGTCGGACGGTGAAGGAGCTGAAGCCACTGTCATCTGTGGATGCAGCACAGTGTGTGGCCTATTGGGAGGCAGTGGGCATGTTTCGATGAAGGTGCAGTCACCTTTGTCTTTTTGTAATGTAGAAGAAGGTGGAAGAAGGTGTGGCAACCTGTATCAGTATAGTTCACGTATTCCTTCCTCTCATTGTGTTATTCGAACTTTGGAAGTGACTTCACACATACTACTCAGCGGACGATGGTTCAAACATGCGAATACTGTTGTGCGCACAACATTCCACACAACCAGTTTATGGGATGCAGGTGACCAATTTCACCTCAAGACATTCACATTTATTACCATCAAAATCAGTGATAAGAGTGGCAGCTGCCAACGGAAAGACCTGAGAGTGGTGGCAACATGGAAGTTCTGAACTCGTCAGCTCGGAAGAAATGCTGACCGAGGTAAGTGTAGTACCGCAAGCCTCAATAGATGAAGTTCATAATGCTGATCACGACCGCGATGGCGGGGATGGTGGGTGTTGTGGTGTATTCAACAACTTTTTTGTTTTGACAACAACTTAGAAGGGCTACTATACAGATATTTGAGATATGATGCAGGGTATGAGGACCTCATTCATTCGGTGGGCAATCCTACTTTAGGATGTAGGAAATCTACCATGGCGCTTGCTTAAAGGATGCTTCCATAGGTATTTTCACCGAATGTGATCGTTAATTTGAAGAACAAGTTTTCAATACGTCGGAAGTCGCAAGTTCTATTGTTGTTGATATCCAGACAAAGTGGCTCGTTCCCTTGTATGGCAGGCCTTTGGTGGTAGTCCACTGGCACATAAGATGAGAAATGTCCTGGTGGACGCGTAGGTTAAGCTGCCTTGTGCTTGCGGTGCTGCAGAATTCAAGGCTATTACTTATTTCCTTCGAAATGAAACAAGAGTTTTGAAACTGGGTGCGATCTTCACCAAACTCCAAGGTCCGTCAACTGGACAGCTCGCGAGAACCGTCAGCAATGCATTATTGCAGCGGAAATGCCAGGGCTCTGTTGGACGTTAAGACCGAATGGAGGATACGAACGAAAAGCATTCAGTTGGATCTGGACGTGCAGTCGAGGTGATCACGTGGTCATCTTTGATCTTGGGTCATACGAATTCATACTTGCTTCTTCTCTGCTACAGCGCAAGAACGTGTCAGTGATATACGACTTCAACCATCCATCGAGGGATGCGGCACCATCCAGTCAATATCGACAGAAATTCGTTGGAATTACATAGAATCGTTCACTATTACACAATGCTGACATAATACAACTGGTATCCTTACCAGTTTACAACGATTGACATGTTCGCAATGTCGCAATGACACTCCGCAGCACGATTTCAAGGAAACGTTCAAAGACACAATGCTTGGCGATCATTTGAACCTCATATGTGGGGAACGCGAAATCTGATAGACCTGGCACTGTCTTCTCCGCGTTACCCAAAGTCGCGTTTCACGTTCACCTCTTCCATCTCTATTGCCCAAAGCTAGGATAGGTCCAAAGGACTTTTCCAGAAGAATTACAGTACGACGGGAGGCCTCGGCTATGGTGAGAGTAAGTACCCTGCGAGAAGGGTAAGTTCAAAGGTACTTGTGGGAACAATGCATTTGACGAATGCTACCCTTAACAAGGTCTTGGTCGACAACAAGTTGCCGGCGTCCTCATTCAGAATTGGCCAAATATTAGGAGGGCCCCCACAAGGAGCTTGGTCAACGACGGAATGGCTGCCGATTATCATCAAGTCAAGTGTGAGTTTGGGTGCGCTTCCAGAGGCCCAAGGGGTAAGTTTAGATCAATCATCCCTGCCCGAGTGTGACCGTCGATGACATGTGGTTTAGCTTCTCTCCTGGATTCCTCCCCACGCCGTATCAAATGCTATTCTCGATGTGGCTTTCGCGGAAGAAGAGTCTCCCATCACAGTTAATCTGGTGCATCCAAGGCCGATACCGTGGACGGTATTGATGCGGCCTGTAGCGGACGCCATTTATGATCGTAAGATAACGAGGGATCCGTTCCCTCTCATTCTATTCTCGGAGCAGCCCGAAAAGCTAGAAGCGAGCGCCAAAGATGTGAGCTAAATAAACATGAAGCGCGTTGTACATGTATTTCTATGACTGAGCACAACTTTTTGCCAATGTGGTTTTCGATTGTAGCTTGCTATCAAGCTTCTCGACTTCATGCGTTTCATTACTAGATCGGACGCTGACATCAGGGCGTCCAGGGAGCTGTCCTCAGAAGCGGGTGGATTTCGCTCATTTTCCACGGCAGTGGGCCAGCGCGTTAGCCTGACGCTGAAGGCACTGGAGTCGTTGTCAGCAGATGCCGCACAGTGGGTGGCCTATTGGGAGGCAGTGGGAATGTTTCAATGAAGATGCAGTCATCTTTGGCCAATCATTGTCGCTTATAGAAGAAGGCGGAAGAAGGCGTTGCCACAAGCGATTGCATCAGTGAACATTATTGGACTACATAGTACATAGTGTAGTACATGTATGTCTAGTAATCAAACCAATAGAAGGAAGACAATGATTTCTTTAATAATGATGTACTTCTTGCTCCGATTGTTCAGATCTCTGGAAGTGCACAGGGGTCTGCTTATCGGAAGATGGTAATATCCTATAATTGTACACACCAGTTCCTCAGATGCAGGCGAGCAATTTCACCTGAAGATTGTCGCGGCATTATGCTCGCGAGTTTACAGGAAGATGAAACATGCAAAAATAGCACTGAGCAAAAAAGCCTTCGACGGACTTGAAGCCGGACTCATTCATACTGAACTACTACTGCGTCGATCGACAATCCGACAACTCGACAATTCGAAATAGTATCACCGGTGATGTAAATTTAGTCCGTCGACTGTCCTGCCAATCTGCAAAACAGCTGAAATGAGCGCCTAGCGGTGGGCCCGCTCGTGTACTGATTCCTGAATTGAAAACGACACTAAGCAATGCTACGCGCTCGGCTGCATACAAACTTCGCTCGATGATGAGTTTGAACTTTTAGATCAGTGCCATCAGATAAACTCTAAGTACAAAGATACTAGTCCCAAAGAGATAGATCACGAGTACATTTGCAATTACTTAGTGGGGAAATTCTTGTTCGGACAAAGTTGGGACACTTCAGGCCTTGAATAATAGATCCAGGACCAAGAATTTGTGGGAACCCATGGATTTTATGATGGAAGCCAACTGCGAGGCTTTAGAGTGATTCTAGGGCCTAAATGCGACCTTAGCTTGGCATCTTTGAATTTTTTGAAATAGGGACTTTCGATGATTTGGTGTGCGCATACCCATGCATTTCAGAATTATTTGTTACATTTTATAGGTAGATGGACAGATTATAATAACATACACGGATAAAAGTTTCGACTCGTCCGGCAGATGCGCCTACTTACCGTAACGTCGCTTTAGTCCTGACCTACTACACTGACTAACGGTTCGTCAGCCTCAAGATCTGTCCGTGTTATGTATGAGCCCGCGCTTTGTAATACACCGGCTATATCAATGCCCGACCGAAAGAATTCGCATTTGGTATGTGGTTCTTCTGTCATACTTACAGCATCTTTCACATATGGCAAGTTTCTACAGCCTGATCACAACATGATATCGCAAGACAATTAAACCTTGATCATCATCAATCCTCAGTGGGCTCTGCTAAATATATTGCATGATTCGATAGTATCTAATTGTCATAGCGCACAGCTTTGACCGAGACTCTCGGATTTGTATGAGCCAAACGCACTGTCATACATGTCTCTCTTCGCTTTATTTAACATCAGATTCCCTGACAATCGGACTTCTTCATGACGGCATCATAATGATAAATACTGGTCTCCGCAAGAGCAGACCACCTTAAGTACTCTTCTTCTTTTATTTCACTTGCACTGAGGCAACATCATTCATCATGGACCTGGTTGCTGCACATCGTCCAGGGTCTGTCAATTATCCTCCCCTCGACGGATCGTTGTGGCTACCGGAATTGCTGGAATTCAATGCGCAGCATAACCCAGATGTCACTTTATACGTATACGACAAACCTGATAGCAGCGACCTAGTCTCTATCTCGCACTTAGACTTCTATCAAGCTAGTCATCGTGCTGCCCATAAAATAGGGCCGGGTCGTGCAGGCGCAGACAAGGAAGTAGTCGCCCTCTTAGGGAACTTTGATACTCTTCTGTTCCACACAGTATCCATGGGTATCATGGTTGCTGGACTGGTGGTATGTGAATCATTTGTAAAAAAACAAAATAGACGGGCTCGTTGATCATTCCCATATTTAAGCCTTTCCCAATGTCCCCTCGTAATTCAGCAGCGGCTGTCATCAATATGATGGAGAAAACAAAGTGCAGTCGTATAATTACAACTCAACACTCTCTCGGATCCTTGATTGATGAAATCAAAACGGATTTTGTGTGTCAAGGCGGTGAAATGGGCCAGTTGCACGTCGAGGAGGTTCCGGCGCTGAAGGACTTGTACCCCGAACTTGTCAGCAATTCGCCAAATGAGGCTGCTGTCCCATACCCCCGGACTTCACGGCCATCCAAGAACGATATATTACTTTATATACATTCATCAGGCAGCACTGGCTTCCCGAAACCAATTCCAATGACTAACATAAGTGCCATCCACTGGTGCTTAACCCGTAAGTCCTGAAACAGTTTGTGCAGCCAAAGATGCTAAGATAGATTCTATTAGCAACCGTTCTTGACCCTATGAACTCTCCAACTCCTATCCGCATTGGTGTTGCGTCTCTACCATCATTTCATACCTTTGGTGTATACCTGCAACTGTTGGTACCAATGGCGTCGTTGAGCAGCGTATCAATCTACCGACCCACATCATTCCACGATCCGTCAGCAGCCCCTATAGTGCCGAACTCTCAGAATATCTTGGATTCATTACTTAAGACGAAATCAAATGCTTTAGTAGTGGTGCCAATTTTTCTGCAGCAATGGGCATTGTCGCCGAACGCTGTTGATACTTTGAAGCCGCTTCGATATGTAGTAAGTCGCAAGCGTTTTTATCCTTGACCTTCAGGCAACGAATTGCTCACACGGCAGGCCTTTGCTGGCGGTCCGCTTGCACCTAAGATAGGAGACGCCCTGGTAGACGCAGGGGTAAAGTTGACTTCTGTTTATGGTGCCACAGAATTCGGGGCAATTACTTGTGTCCTTCGAACCGAGGTCGAACAAAAGTATTGGGAATGGGTACGGTTTGGACAGTACTCCACGATCAGATGGGCCCCTCAAGGCGATGATACATATGAATGCCAAGTTTTAGTGCGTCTCGAATTATTCGTCCCCATCTCAGCGTTGAACCCATTCCTCACAGACAACTCCGACACATCAAGTATCTGTAGAGAATCTCCCGGATGTCAAGGGCTATGCTACTTCCGATGTATTTATCAAGCATCCGACGATAGAGGGCTTATGGAAGATGTAATCCTACTGTCCACATTTCTCCGCGCTCTTTCTGATGTTTTCTACGCAGCGTAGGAAGGGTCGATGATGTTTTGATTCTCTCGACTGGGGAGAAGACAGTACCAGCTCCCATAGAGAGCATTATCAGTGCCAACCATCATGTAAACGGCACCGTGATGTTTGGTCGTGGACGCAATCAAGTCGGTATCCTCATAGAGCCACAAGCAGGGTATGAAATCGACGTCGACAATGAAATTCAGCTTGCTGAGTTCAGAAATCAAGTGTGGTAAGCCCCCACAATATTTTATACCACTGTAGAGTCTTAATATGCGTTTGAAGGACTGATATAGAGGCAGCGAACAAGGAGGCACCTACGTTTAGCAGGATCTTCAAGGAAATGATTCTTGTGACATCCCGAGAGAAGCCCATGCTTCGAACCGCAAAGGGAACGGTCAACAAGAAAGCAACTGTCAAGCTGTACGAGAAGGAGATCGATGATTTGTGAGTGAAATGTGCATCCTCCGATGTGTGACCTTACATTCACGGGCGACAGATACCAGAAAGTAGAAAGCAGCACCAAGGCAGGAAACGATGTGCCTTTGCCTACGAACTGGACTGTGGAAGCCGTCAAAAGCTGGTTGATGACCCACGCTACCGCTGCGAATGCCGGCAAGACGGTTGATCCTGAGGCGGACCTTTTCGCTCAAGGCTTCGATAGGTAGGCAGAAGGAGAATCAGCGATCATTCTTCGCCTAACTCCGCATTTGTAGTCTCTCTGCAACGTTCCTTAAAAATCGCATTATCGGTTCCCTCAGCTCATCTTCTGATCGCAAAGTCCAGGCATCAGCAACGCGAATCGACCAGAACATTGTCTTCTCGAGTCCTTCGATCCACCAGCTTGCGAGAAGCGTCATAGATGCAGTACTGGGTAACGGTCAAGGCGCTGCTGATGGCAAGACTGACATCGAGAATATGATCGAGAAGTACTCAGTGGGGTTTGCGCACTCCGCACTAGATTCCTCCACCACTATAGAGAATAAGCGCACTCGAAGTGATCATGTGGTGCTGTTGACTGGCTCCACCGGTGGTCTTGGCTCTTATATGCTTGCATCACTGCTGCAACGCAAAGACGTGTCATTGATATATGCATTCAATCGTCCTTCAAGGGATGCAGCATCATCCATTCAACTACGACAGAAAAGTGGATTCGAAGATCGCGGTTTGGATGTCACCCTCTTACAGTCTGAGAAACTCGTGCAAGTTGAAACCGATACTTCTCATGATGACCTTGGTCTGGATAAGGAGTTTTATCAGAAGGTATGGTTCTTTTTTCAAATCTGACTGGATAGAACATTAAACATGATGTAGATATGTGCGTCTGTCACCATCATCATTCACAACGCTTGGCGACTAGACTTTAACCTCGCGCTATCGTCATTTGAATCCCATGTGCGGGGAACGCGGAATCTGATAGACCTGGCACTGTCTTCTCCGTTTTACCCAAAGCCACGTTTCATGTTCACCTCTTCCGTCTCATCTGCTCAAAGCTGGGATAGAGCGAAAGGACCCTTCCCAGAAGAAGTACAGTATGACGCGGGTGTCGCAGTAGGCCTCGGCTACGGCGCGAGCAAGTACGTCTGCGAGAGGGTAGGTTCACAAAAACGATCTTGTGGGAACCATGCATCTGATAAATGCTGTCCTTAACAAGGTCTTGGACAACAGCATGTTACCGGCATCCTCATTCAGAATTGGTCAAGTATCAGGAGGACCTCCGCGAGGAGCTTGGTCGACGACGGACTGGTTTCCCATTGTCGTTAAATCGAGTGTAAGCCTAGGTGCACTCCCAGACGCACAAGGGGTCAGTCAATCCATCTTTAGTGAAGATATCCGTCAGTGATGCTCGTTTAGGTTGTTTCCTGGATCCCTCCCCACGGCGTATCAAACGCTATTCTTGATGTGGCTTTCGCAGCACAAGATCCTCCCATGGCAATTAATCTAGTGCATCCGAGACCTATAGCCTGGAAGACATTCATGCAGCCTATCGCTGACGCCATTTTCGAGCGTAAGATAACAAGCGACCCATTACCTCTCGTTCCGTTCTCGGAGTGGCTAGAAAAGCTCGAATTGAGTGCCAAGGACACGAGTGAAGAAACAATCAATCGCATTGTAAGTTATTTTATATCAACTGGAACGTTTTCTCACTTGGTGTTGTATAGCCTGCTATCAAGCTTCTTGGATTCTTACGTCTCCTAACTCACGCGGACACCACCATCAGGGCGTCTGGGGAGATATTGTCGGAAGCTGCTGGCTTTACCCCATTGTCTACCGTGGTGGCACAGCGCGTTAGTCGGACGGTGAAGGAGCTGAAGCCACTGTCGTCCGCGGATGCAGCACAGTGTGTGGCCTATTGGGAGGCAGTGGGCATGTTTCGATGAAGGTGCAGTCGCCTTCGTCTTTTATAATGTAGAAGAAGGTGGAAGAAGGTGTGGCAACCTGTACTAGTATGGTTCATGTACTCCTTACTCTGATCGAGTTACTGGAACCCTGGAACTTCACACAGTGCTACTTCTCGGCGGACGATTGTTCAAACCGGCGAATAACAGTGATGTGCGCACAGAATTCCGCACAACCAGTTTATGGGATGCAGATGACCAATTTCACTTCAAGACATTGGCATTTATTACTATCAAAGTCAGTGACAAGAGTGGCAGCTGCCAGTGGAAGGACTTGAGAATGCTGGGAACATGGAAGTTCTGAAACTCAGACTCAGTGGCCGAAGGAGATGAAGTTAATAAGGTTGATCACGACCACGATTGCGGTGCTGGTGAGTGTGGTGGTGAAATCCACCAACTCAGAAAAAAACTACAGATATTTGAGATATTATGAAGAGTATGAGAGATGTGTAATCCTATTGTTGCTAATCATGCACTTTCTGATGTCGTCTTTGTCGGAATATTTCGGGCGTTGTTGAAGTCTGTCGCATTTCGCATGTGATAAGATAAAATTTACCTACATATATAGTCGTATCTACAAGTCGAGTACCTTTGCGCGTTTGCAAAGGGTTCCCTGCCTATAATATTTCTTAGCGCAGCCGCGAAATTCCAACAGTCTTATGCAGTGTCAGAAGAATCAATGATGTCCCGATAACTCTCGTCTGAGGAAAGACAGTACCAACTCCCACGGAGAGCATGATCAGCGCCAGCCGTTATACGAATGGCACTGTCCTATTCAGCCATAGACGGGTGACAGGTACAGAGCGGTACCAGAGCTGGTAATGATGTGCATTTGCCCACGAACTGGACTGCTGGCTTATGGCTCGTGCTGCGGCTACGAATGCCGGCAAGATAGTTGATCCTGAGGCAGACATTTTTGTTCAGGGCTTCGATAGGTAGGCTGAAAGACAACCAGCTCCCACTGCTTTGCCGAACTCCGCACTTGTAGAACATCGTCTTGTCGAATTCTTCAATTCGACAGCTCGCGAGAATCATCAGCAATGCAGTAGTGCAGCGGAAATGCCAAGGCTCTGTTGACGTTAAGACCGAATCAAGGATACGATCAAAAAATATGCAGTTGGATTTTGGACAAAGGATGCCCCGCCAGGGCCGCCACTAAAGTTAATTGGGTGTAGTCGGGGTGATCACGTGGTCATCTTGAGCTGCATTGAAATTCATAGGAATTCATGCAGGGTACGGCACCATCCAGTCAATAACGACAGAAATTTTTATTCAAAGACCATAGTTTGGACGTCACCCTCTTCGATTTTAGAGTCTGAGAAACTCCTGAATGAAGCAACTGATGCTTATCATGACGAGTAGTAGGTCTGCACAAGGAGTTGTATCAAATGTATGCTTCTTTTATGTAATGTCTTAAATATTATGTAGATATGCGCATCTGTCGCCGTCATCATTCACAATGCTCGGCCATCATTTGAACCTCATGTGTGGGGAACACGGAATCTCATAGACCTGGCACTCTAATCTCCGCATTACCCAAAGCCACGTTTTCATGTTCACCTACATATTTCGATTGCCAAAAGCTGGGATCGAGTAAAAGGTCCTTTTCCAGAAGAAGTGCAGTACGACGTGGGTATCATAGAACGCCTTGGTATGACACGAGCAAATAAGTTTGTGAGAGAATAAGTTCACAGGTACTCCTGGGAACCATGCATCTAACGAGTGCCGCCCTTCACGAGGCCTTGATCAACAGCCCGTTGCCGGCATCCTCATTCAGAATTCGACGATTATCGGGGAATCTCCGCGAGGAGCTTAGTCGATGACGGACTGGCTGCCGATCATCGTCAAGTCGAGCCTGGGTGCGCTTTCAGAAGTCAAAGTGGTAAGTTTAGATCGATGCATCCCTGCCCGAGTGTGCCCATCAATGACACACCATTTAGCTTCTGCCCTGGATTCCTCCCCACGGCGTATCAAGTACTATTTTTGATGTGGCCCTCGCGGAAGAAGAGCCTCCCATCGCAGTTAATCTGGTGCATCCAAGACCGATACCGTGGAAGGCATTGATGCGACCTGTTGCGGATGCCATTGGCGATGGTAAGGTAGCGAGAGATTCGCTAAAGTACTCTCGTTTCATTCTCAGAGTGACTTGAAAAGTTGGAATCGAGCGCCGAGGATATGAGCGAAGAAAACATGAAGCCCATCATATGTGTATTTCGATGACTAGGCAGAACGTTTTCCCACTTGGTCTTCGATTGCAGGCTGCTATCGAGCTTCTTGACATCATGCGTTCCATAACGAAATTGGATAACGGCTTCAGGGCGTCCTCTACCTCATTCGCCACAGGGGTACAACGCTCAGTCCGACTGTGAAGGAACCGAAGCCGATGTATCACAGTTGGTGGAGTATTGGGCGGCGGCGGGGATATTTTAGTGAACGGGCAGGCCTGTAGAACAACGTGGTCGCTCGGAACTTGGGGGGATAATGCTTTCAGTCGGAGTCAGACCATAGGGCCATCTTGCCTTTTAGAGGTGTTTTCTATCGTGAAACTTTGGTGCATAATACACACGTTTTAAGCGTTCTAACCTTATCGTGGTGGGGTACGTGGTCAAAATCCACGTGCAGGGGGGTTTGAAGATAGAGAATGAAGTCTTCAATATACAGTAATTATGAGCTAAGTTTGCATGATTGAGAGAATCAGAAACTTGGCGTCGTGTTTGACGGATGGGGACAAGCGCAGTTAAAAAGTCACATCCATTCTCATCCTTCGATCACTCGATCTTTTTGTTTTTTGTTTTTTTTTGTTTGTTTTTTGTTTTTTCAAACACGCAGCACGACCCAGATGAACTTTTTCCAGAGGCTTCGAGGTTCCACATGAAAACAAGCACCCCAAGGGACTCCATCAAACGAAGAAGGGACCAAAAGAAAACGAGAAGAGTCCGGTTTCCCCACGTGGCTACCTAAATTGTGCGGCTTGCTTGTTATGTTAGGCCACTGGGTCACCTTATAATGACTACACCGTGCCAGACCGTGCGCAATTTGCTGTGTCTCCTCCGTGGCCTTTCATCTTTTATTTCCCGGGTAAATTTGAAAAAGAAAACTTGTATTGCGACTAGTATATAGTCTAGTACTCAGGAATCTTGTAATTTTACTGTCAAGTTCATACCCAGGTGCGCTGCAACGCAATCACTCACTTGCGTCACTTCCTTACGACGCTGATAGTATAAATCCGGTTTATATAGACAATTTTTGAAGCCCAATGGCCATGGATTGCCCGCTCCTGGTCTGGATGCTCTCGATAAACCGTGATGTCTTGACAGAGGTTCGGTCCATCCCCCTTGATAAAACTAGCGCCTCATTTAGTTCGCAGGAATACGATAAGTGCTTCCACCTCGTACAGGACTGCGTTCCCCATGCCAGGCTACCATACCAGCCCACGTCTATAGATTCCTTTCGTGAGCACCACTTCACTACTGTCGCCCTCCGTTCTGTCGCTGATGCCCTACAGGGCAGCTCATCTGCCACATGTTACCCCTCCTCATGATGCGCCACCGACGAATATCACGCTCGAAGTGGAAAGACTGTGTCACTTCGAATGGCAAGCATTGGATCGAACAGGTGAGATGCTTATTCAGAATCTCTGTTGGTGCAATGCCATTGACCCCTTGTGCTACAACAGTCGCCTGACGACATGCCCCCAGAAAAATTCCTCCAGTCCATGATTGGATACCATCTTGCATATGACAACTCACTCTGCGGTATGGTGATGACGCAGGGACGTCAGCGCCAAGTAATAAACATCGGCTTGGGCATCAAGCAGATATCCGTAGAACCCAAAGGTGTTTCGGTAGCAGCCTACGCCGAATCCTTCGCACATAAAGTAAGTCCCGAAGTCAGGAACGAAATCCTACCAGCACTGACATTCACCTCGCCGCCAGCTCACCCCTCTAGAGATGACCTTCCTTAAACCTGAATATGGGGACGAAATCATTCTCCGCCGCCTCTCCATCCTTCTTTCGCTCAAGGCAGCATATATCAAAGCTGTGGGCCAGGGTGCCGCTTTCGATTGGTCACGCCTCGAGTTTAACATCCCCAAGGAGTCCGCACAGGGCGACGATCACCCGTTGCAGGGGTGGGAGTTCCGTGTGTTCAAGGCACAGCTCGGCGTGCAACGCATGGGCGGAGTCATGCTCGAGGAGTCTTATCAGTGCGCGTGTGCATTCTTCAGGGGGACGAAAGAATCCAAATTCATCTGGCATGATAATGCAAAGGACTTAGAGGCTTGGGTGCAGTTCATTAACATTGACCAGATGGTCAAGGTGATCCCGAAACTACGCGCTTAGTGAGATGGGACTTGGGATGAGGGCTCAAGTCCCATTGAGTGTTGCTCATCCCTTTCGTTGTACCTTTACTGCTGAACATTCTTTACATGATATCCCATTACCTTCTAATGCCTGTCATCACTATTTAACTACTTAGGAAATTCATTCCAAATTCATTCCCGCCAAAGCTTGAGCAGTGCATTCATCTAGACAGAGTCAGGATCACGATACAGCAGACCCATCGACATTATCTATTTCGAAGTTGGAGACACCGACCGAGAGTACGAGGAACTTGTCGACTCTTCCGTGATGGGAGGCCCTGTATAATACAACCGGCCATCTGAACCACACGTCAGTAAAACAAGTTGCCAATGGCAAGCGAATAACCCACTGATCATGTACCACACCGCACTGATCACTCCGAACCCTACAAACACGACCGAAGCATAATCTGCACGTCATTCAGCGCCTTAGCCCCGACTCACGCAAAACAGTCACTCACTCATCGAAGATTTTGTCACTGGGATGACTGCGGGCATCGAGAACAGCACTATGGCAAACATGATCCACAGCACCGCGATTGCATTGATCACAGTGCCGAATCTGCCAAGGTTGAATGGGGCATCATGCATGTCTTGTCGGCCATTTAAGAGCGAGATGGCGACGGGCATGGCGTAGGACGCTCCGAGGCACATGACGGCTACGCCAACGAAAGCGTTGAACGCAGCTGAGGAGCCAAGGTATATGAGTCCAAGAAGAAGCTGGATGACGGTGGAGAGCAAGAATGCGTTGACGGGGACATCTTCAAGGTGCGGGCTGATCTTGGAGAAGGAGTGATGGAATGGGATAGCTTTGTCACGAGCGAACGCCCATGTTGCGCGAGAAGCGGCGCAGGATATGGAGATTGCACAAAACATACCGATACCGAATACTGTTAGAAGTGGCATGAGAATGCTAGGCTGCTTTGCGAACACCAATTAACGTACTGATGAACCACTAAACAGGCCGCCCAATCAGAGATGCACAGCACGAGATGCAAAGCTACAGAAACTTACCAGCCCAAAACCACCAGCCTTGGAGCCCATTATCAACGTAAACATCAGGCCAATTGGTTGGCCGGAAGAAACTGTTAACATGTATAAATCAGGGCCACGAATACTCATATCTGGGTTGAACTGACCTTGAAGCAACGTAACAACATCTGGAAGAGTGAAAAGGATAGGCAAAAGGAACACCACACCGGATAATGCGCCAATGGGTATAGACCATGTAATGGCCTTCGGGAGAATCTCTGAGGGGTTATGTACCTCTTCAGCCATGTTTGCGACTGGTTTCTGAATGTCAGCGACGAGCGAACGTGCTAAAGGCCAAGACGTACTCATCCCTATAGCAGAGTACGTATATGCTAGAACAATGTTTACTTTTGAATCCTATACAGCTACGATGGATAATAACTTCTCACCAGGCTGTTTGGATAAATTATGTTGATATTGAGCAAGGCCTCAACAACTAGCAGAAATCATACCGGCAATAGGCCAATGAAGAAAGACCACCCAGGCGTCCATCCTGAAAAGGATGGATCAAAGTTGGCGAGAGCGAAAGAGACAGGACGACGTCCAGATGCAGCCTTGACGGATAGGCATATCAAGATAACTTTGAATGGCCCAACTTAGGTGGAGACAACCGCGACCTGTTGTAGCAAACGTACCGATGATGCCTAGACCAGTCCAGCAAGCACAGACAATCTGGCAACGTATGAGATACCTACTTCGAGACTATCATAAGTCATAGGCGAGTACTTACGTCGATAGCCGGTAAGTACTTGTTAAAGAATAGGCAGAATATGCAGGCAACAGCAGTGATGCCGAGGAAAATCACATCTAGATGAACCGTAAACTGGTAAGAAAGCCTTGCTACATGGAATTGAAGACTTGCATGTTTGCCACGGTGTTGCAATCCACTCAGGGTGGTATATTCCAGCGCCGGCAACAACTAGTTGGGCAGTTCCTGTGAAATTGCGTCAATGATGCTCGGTGTTATGCATAGGACAAGTACCAAATGTGACACTGAGAGCAATCGTCCAGACACCAACTACTGTCAACCAGCCATTGATCCAGGAAGCAAGAACTCGCGTGCGCGGGGACGCAAGTCGATAACACCAGTAGTATGCCCCAGCGGATGTGGGATACTTGGAGCATATCTCGGCCAGTGAAAGAGCGAGAGTTTGGGTGAGCACTGACACCAAGATCCATCTACACCACGTCAAAACGTATATGTGCAATGTTGGAAAGTGTTAGACTCAACCCCCATATTATCACCGCTGGACCACCTCCGACAAGCGATGTCGCTATAGGAGCTGCAAGGCCATATGCTACGAAACCATAAATCGCAGTGCCAACAAACATCATATGGCTGCTCAAACGTACGGACGGCCATGATCGCTGAATTCGTTGAACAAGCAGCTCAGTGGGTGTCTTCACTCTATACAGCAGACTGACCTAGCGTCACTTATTGGAAAGTGTCAATTCTGCGCAACCGCGAACACAGTGCATTACTACTCACTGAATAATATATGTACTAGTCCCCGAGACTAGCAGCGACCATGAGCATGATGTGCGGACCGAAAAGGACATGGACAAACCCGCTTCATCTCCTGTTTGTAACCCAGCTTCTCCAGCCCCGTACGGGCAACAGCGTCCACATCGAGTTCGTCTTTCAAGCTCATCGATAATCGTGGTGGCACAAAGAAAGAAAGTGGCAGCCCACGCCAAAAACCATAGGGTGCGGTGGGTGAGAACAGAGCTAATAATTATGGACCCATGGGTAAAGATGTAATTGTATAATTGAATAGTCGATTCACACACCACACCTACTTGGTGGTCACCAAACAGTACTATAATATGTGCTGGCAGCTGCCGTAAGTAATGACTCAAGCGAGTGACCCTTTGAGCACCTACCAGTAGAAAGCTACAGTAGTAGCACCACATAGGCATAGAAGACCAACGTCGCCCAACTGACAGCACCATTCGGTGCTTAAGATCATGAAGTCAGTCTTTAGAAAGGTCAAGATCCTCAAATCAAAAATGAAATATAGCCATTAGGCTGGTCCTAGTACTTGAAGCACGCCCAGCCCCAACAAGTATTTCTGAAATTTGGAAAGGTGCAATCGACCTCGACCTCACATCCAGCCGCCTCTGACCCGTGCTGCCTATCTGTTTCGCCATGTGACGCCACAAGGAAACCACTCCAATAGCGGTTGCGCCTATGCAAGTGAGCGTAATTGAATGGTTTTGTAGATGCCATACTTGCTGGCCTAGAACGAATCGGAGGTCGGTCGGAGTCCTAGGTCCTTGTCATGAATCACATTCGAGACTACTAGGGAAGGACAATGGTGCGGATATTCCTGCGCATTTCCACCGACGCGAACAAGAACATCGCTTGCATGTGCCTTGATGAATCAGATGGCATCAGTAAAGCACCCACATAAGGAGCAAAAGAAATAACGTGGTGAATCGGTTCAACAGATAAAGTTTCATTGTATGCGTTCGTAATTGAATTCAGCCCAGGTCATTAACGAGAATGAATTACTTATTGAGCGAATGACTACGCAGATCTACACACGTGCGGAGGACTGGACGGATATTCCAGATCCCAGGCTGCACTGGAGCAACGGGCAATCAGTGAAATTGAGAGTCTGGTGGCTTTCTGAAGGTATTCTGGGTGGTGGTTCCATCGACCGGGGACGAGTTGGGAGTGCCCGTGGATGTTAGGCAGGTAGACCGTAGGAAGTTAGGATGAGAACCTGACAGTCCTGTCGTGACTCGTGAGCTGCCGCAATAAGTGTATCGTGCACCAGCAATAGCAATTATGTAAGAAGGGGTAGCTGTTCAACGTTCACTCATTGCCCTCTCCTATGCTTCGCCGTATATCTCAGTGGTACAGGAGTACCGCACCTGAAATACAACCATATTCAAACATGTCTTCCCGGATTGCTAACCAGTTTCCTGAAGAACCACTCGCTCAGTCTGGGGAAGACGGTTTCGGTTTCTTTCCCGCTCACCTTGGAATGCTACTCAGCAACTCTCGCTATAAAGTCTTGAGAAAGCTAGGCAGAGGACAGTTTTCCTCTACTTGGCTGGCTTCGGATTCTCTGTGAGCCTTGTTGTTCATACAGGTGCACTCCGAGTGCTCACGTACTTTAGAGCGGAGGAGAAGCCCAGATATCATGCTATCAAAATACTGACTGTTCATGCTACAAAAGGTCATCACGATGGTCATCTACTCGAGTTGGAGGTTATGCAAACTATCACTGCATCGACCGAGACATTCCTTTTGCCTCGCCTCCACGACCACTTCGAGATAGACGGACCTCACGGGCGACACCTCTGCCTGGTTCTTCCTGTTCTCAGCGAAAGCGTCAGTAGCTTTAGACGCTCAGCGCCTTCAAAATCGCTCTATCCACCGAAAGTCAAGATGATTATCGCTCAAGTTGTCCAAGCCTTGGTTCACCTGCATGCTGCAAACATCATACACACAGGTCAATGATATCAAATTCAATGCATAGGTGCATGTTCATGTCCTTGTCCTAAAACAGACCTCAAGCCGGACAACGTGCTCTTTCTCGAGGGGACAGCCCCGCAGACTATCAAAGAGCATCTCGACCAAAGCCCTCAGATCATCGATGGTGAATTCGAATTGAAAGGCACGCGTCACCCAATTATGCGGTCGCAGCCTATTCCTCATCCTTTTAAGTGGAACGATCCCGATATTACTGTAGAATTATATACAGTCTGTTTGACAGATTTCGGCAGTGGTAAGCATTCTCTTTTTTTGCTCAACACTGATCACCGGTTCACAGATAATGTCCTGCAGCACAGTGTGTCAATAGGGAACCTTCTACGAGAACCATCAGTGCATATGCCTTGCGCGCTCCAGAAGTCATCCTTGGGGCTGACTATGGAGTCAAGGTGGACATATGGGCACTTGGCTGCATGGTATATTCCAATCCTGATGTTCTTGTTCATATAGGTCTCAAATGTGTTTCATGCAGACGTTTGAGCTTCTCACTGGACACTGGCTGTTTCACCCAGAAGCAGGCGAAACTTGGCGTGTCGAAGATGATCATTTGGCCAAGATGGCGGAACTGACGGGCGATGATTTCTCTGACAAAATCCTTACGAAGTCCCAGAAGCGCGATGAGTACTTTGATCAGACTGGTTGGTGCACTTTTCCTTTTGATGTTTCTCTATCCGATATAACATTGTTTGCTCATCAAGGCAGGTTACTGCGCATTGACCAACTATTCCCGATGATCCTCGAGCGCGCAATGATGAATTACGGTCTGCTAGAAGCAGAAGCGGCTTCCGCTGCAGATTTCATCCGCGCGTGTTTGCGCTTGGATCCAGAGGAGCGATCTTCGGCTAGTGACTTGCTCGACCATCCATGGCTTAAGATGGCCTATATGTGCTGTTAGGCTATGTTTTCAGGCTGGATTAGACGATGATGATGAACACGAAGTCAGTTGAGTTGAAGTTCAACGATGCGCGCCTAATGGCGAGGAATGCTTGGTTATTCTTATTTTTGCCTTCTGCAACATACTTCGTAGAAGTACTACTATGTAGCAGCTATTATGCGTTCATAGATGTTGAGACTAAACATGAGCGAAGGTTAGTGAATCTGGATGGTTGAGTCTAAGATAGCCGAGGCACGAGGCTAGCATAAAAGTTTGCCTACTTCTCAGTTCTCAGTTCTAATCCCTACTATCTAATTTGCATATCCGCTTCTATCGCCACTGCCTCGTTTACGTAATTGTTGGCATCACTAAGAAGTATCTGCCCGTACACCCTAATACAGAAGGAATGATTAACTGATGCCAAGCTCAAGATAGACCATAAAGCGTTTAGAAAGGCAGAGGGTTGTGAGTCATGGTAAGCCACGATGCAAGATGTGACAGCTTGTAGGTCCCTCCCTGCTAGTATCCAAGGCTGACCTGCATGATCCCAATCCGGCGATACAAACCACTGATGGGCCAATTATCGCTGAAGTAACGCACAGCAGCAGCCTCGAGGTCCGAGTCGATGTCATCCTGGATATCAGAGCTGTGGTATTTCAATATCTGTTATTGTGTTGAGCTCGCCGTTTTTTGACCGGCGGACTTCGGACTGTTGATGCATGTACCACATTCTCCTAGAACAAATACGTTACCGTTCGGCTCTGAGACTCTCCGCATGCAGTTCTAACCTTTTCTGTCATACGCTTCAGCGGCTGGCTAGCTAGATGACAGGCTTGACAGCCGCCGCAACGTAATGATATGACACACTTTGGTGTGTTTTCCACCCAGCGTTCTGCAAAACGACATGGACCGGCCATCATGCAAGCTTCTTTGTTCAATCTCGGGGGACCATCGATAGGCTGCCCCGTGGAATGTGAAACGCCGGGATCGTTCTAAACCGATAAGCTCTTTCAGTTGTGCACATGCGAGGACATACATAAAAGGTGCGCGAATATTCGCAGCTGCTCGATTTTTCACAACTATTTACGACTTTACGAACCATTCACAATGACTCTTCTGAAACTTCCTTTCCTAGTACCATCTGTTTTTATATTCAATGCCTCATACATGCCTCCAACCACGGCGTCCCACGATGAAGTCGTTAAAGGAGGCCCATTCTACGAGCGGGTGTGCCCAGTTGTTTACCCGGTGTTACAACGGGTGAGTATATTTCTGACGTTTGTCTACCTTGGTGAATATCTGGTTACAGTTAGCTGGTTTGATACCCTGTGTTGCGGAGATAGCAGTCATACTCGCAGCTCGATTTTCATCACCTCTCTCTTCCACCGTCCTTTCTACCCTAGTTCATGGAAGGCTTCCGGATCCCAGGCCAAACCGGTACTTCATACTCGGGACAATCCTCGTCAGCATTGGCGGCCTGGGACGCATGTGGTGTTTCCGCGTCATGGGACGCCACTTCACTCACCACCTTTCCATCCGTAAAAATCACGCACTCGTTACTACAGGCCCATACAGTATCGTTCGTCATCCCGGCTATGCGTGTAGCTGGATCGCCTTGTCAGGCATGTCCCTCGTCTATGCGAGCCCCGGATCATTCGTGCGGTCATCCGGATGGCTCTCGACTCACTTTGGGCGTGCCGTGTTCGGAGTATGGCTTGCCCAAGTCGTACTGTCCGTCGTGCTAAGCCGCGCCCGGTCGATCAGCGAAGACGCCATGCTGCGGAAGCATTTTGGAGAAGAATGGGATCGCTGGTCGAAAAGGGTACCGTACAGAATTCTGCCAGGCATATTCTAGCTATTCCTTTATTTCCTCGTTTGGGATGCCCCCGCCGGTTGATACTGTGTATATGTACCGTTTGTGCTTTTTACAGTATGCGCCGTGTATCTCGCCAGCCTCATGACATTAGACCATGATTTTGTGACTGTCATCCTAGCTTTACGCGTTTGAGATTTTCAAGGAAAACACTTGAAACTAGATAGTTGCATGGCTTACGGCCTGCTTAGTATTTGTGCTATTTCTGGGACCAAAGGCTACTTCTGAGTACATTAATGTTTCGCCACTTCCAGGTGAGGGGGGGGTATATGCAGAAGATGAAAGTGGAATAGTCTACAAGGCACTCCTGATGTTAGTGTTTCATGTATACCGTGACAATACTATACTATTATGCCTGCCGATTGCAGCGTGAACCAGCCATTGAACTTTCGTCGAAGTTCGAACAGAAGCAGCGACTGACCGTACTTATTATTTGGCATACCACTGCAGTACAGTAGGGAGCACGATCGTCGATAGTGTGCTTCGGAGCGAACATTGGCTTGAGAAGGGGAATTCCCGGGTAAACTCCTGACGTAGCTTTAAGAGGCATCGGTAAGGATGGCACTATGACCCCTCTAAATATCACGTTTCGGATTTCTAGAGCTAAGAAGATATAGCGATGTCACTATGTAAAATAGTACGCAAATACAACATTTGTTTTTAATAGCAATACCTCTCAAGGCAATGATTCTACATTCAAGCTTGCGAATCCTTAGCGGCGGCGAACACGAGCAGGTCGCACACACGCTTTGAGTAGCCCCACTCATTATCGTACCAAGAAATCAGCTTCACGAACTGGCTGTTGAGCATGATACCAGCAGAAGCATCGAAGATGCTCGATGCAGGGTGGCCGAGGAAGTCAGTCGAGACGACGCTCTCGTCAGTGTAGGCCAGGACGCCCTTCAGGGGACCCTCAGCGGCGCCCTTCATGGCCTCCTTGATGGCTTCGTAGCTTGTGGGTGTCTTGAGGCGTACGACGAGATCCACGACGGAGACGTCCAAAGTAGGAACACGGAAGGAAAGACCACTACAAGAATATGTTAGCGCCTTCGATTTAGGACTAGTTCGAAATTACATACGTGAGCTTGCCATTGAGGGAAGGAATGACCTTGCCGACTGCCTTGGCGGCACCCGTGGAGGAAGGGATGATGTTGTTGTTAACAGCACGGCCGCCGCGCCAGTCCTTGTTTGAAGGACCGTCGACGGTCTTCTGGGTGGCTGTTGTCGCGTGGATGGTGGACATGAGACCCTCCTCGATCCCGAAGTTGTCATTGATCACCTTGGCAAGGGGCGCCAGGCAGTTGGTTGTGCAGGATGCATTTGAGATAACGGTGTATTTGGAGTCGTAAGCGTCGAGGTTGACACCGCAGACGAACATGGGTGCGTCGGCTGAAGGGGCAGAGATGATGACCTTCTTTGCACCACCCTTGAGATGAGCAGAGGCCCTAGGATATTTGTTAGTACATCGCGCTCGATCGATAAAACAAAAGTCTCTACTTGTCAATGGTAGTGAAGACACCCTGTTCGTGTCATTCCAGTCAGCTTTTGGGGGCTAAAAATAACAGTCGATATGCTTACAGTGGACTCGACGACGTAGTCGGCGCCAACGCTACCCCACTTGATGTTGCTGGGATCCCGCTCACTGAAAACCTCAATTGGCCTGTTGTTGATGTAAAGCTTTCCGTCCTTGGTGTGGACGTCGCCCTTAAAGCGGCCGTGTACAGTGTCGTACTTGAACATGTAAACCTACATTTACTCGCGATCAGAGGGAACTCGGAACGCAACGATACGAAATCGACTGACCATGTAGTCCAATTCAATGAAGGGACTGTAGAACATCATCTGCTCAGATGCTTGTTATGATCCAAGTAGGAGATGAACGCACTCATTGATCGCAACGACGTCGATCTCCTGGTTCTCGAGCGCATTACGCATCACGATGCGGCCAATACGACCTGAACGAACGATAGGTTGTCAGGCGACCTATTATTCCAACGAATTGAGAGGATATACTGACCGAAACTAATTATTTGGGAAGAAGAAATCACATCTGATTAGCGATGAACGTGGAGTTAAGTGACCTGGATAGCATACCCGTTAATACCGACTTTGACCTTGGAGTCGATGTGGTCAGTAACAGATAATCTGATCAATTGGTCGTTGTACTCACCATGTTGATTGAGTGGTATGGATGATGGGATGGAGTGGAGAAATGCGGATGTGTCGGGAAATCTAAGGGGACCTTTTATACTCCACATTAAATTGGGGAGGTTGATCTAATCAATGATGCGATAAGGTACAACCCCCCCTGATAGCGACCCCTCCACTGACAGCCAGTTCGTATTTCCGCACTCTTGCTTTATGGAGGACGATTAACGCCAAAACAAAAAGTGCGATAAATCATTTATGTCGAACAAATCGTCAGTGACCACCCCACACGTTGGTTAATTATCGGACCTCCTTCGGCTTGGATTTCTAAGCTATCATCGTACCATCGTCATCGCACCATGTTGATGTTTCACTAGCGTCACTCGCCTCGGCCCTTTCTCGCTCGTTCTCGGTTTCTTAAATTCACAGCGAGGACACAAATTGCAACCGAGACCCAGTGCCACAGTGCTTAGGAGCTCACTCTGTTTGTCATCATCGTGGGCAGTGTCGAACGTGCATTCCAAGAGTAACTCCAACAGTCAATCAGCCTACGGAGGCTAGTTTCAAGCTAGTGTAGCCCATATATCAACGTTTCTCGCAGTGCTCCTTATTTCATGCAGAAAGCTCCCAGGCTTGGTATCGCGCATCAAGCTTGGCCAGCCCAGCTCAAGATGGTCGTGCACTAATTTGCACCGGCTTTAGTACAATTGACATACCGCTAAAGTCGGTGTTTGTGCGCCCAGACCTGCCTGGACTCGGTTGGCTCCAGAGAGGCAGCCACGCCCGCGACGATACCCAAGATGAACGGTGCGCCATTTTTCATCAGCTAACTGAACCAAGAATAGTAAAGTACTGTTGCCGACAGATGACAAACATGCATATATATACAGTCATACAGTTACCTGTCACAGAGCCTTCCCGTGGATGACGGTGACTACTGTTATGAATAATCTCCTCGCTCATCGTTGTTTGGGAGTTGGAACTATGGACCGTGAAAGTCTAAATACATCAAATTCATTCAATCAGCTGCCCTCTCTTTCATTCAGCAGCGCGGGTTTCACTTTCCCCTGCGAAACCGGCATCCCATACAATCCAGCAGTGTTCCTGGAACGTGATTTCTTGACCACGCTTCCAAGGAGATCCATTCCATTGCTCAATAGCAGAAAGTACAGCCTCTAATAGTGGATGGAGGACGTCTGCATTTTGCTTGAACACGACTTCTGTTTCGGAGGATGAGATGCGCATGCGCACTGCCTGAAATATAGTGTCGTCCGAAGACTGTCCTTGACGTAGTGCAAGTGCATGCTCTCCCAGAATAGCAATGAACCCAGTTGATTCATGGGGCTCGCGAGATGAGGTGAGGAATGCGAACGGTGTAGCTGGCGTTACTGGCTGATCACTATCAATGAAATCATGAAATGAGTTGGGGAGAATTTGAAAGGATTGCCTCACTTCCAACGTTCTTCATACTCTGCATGCTCTCCCGTCTTTGGGTTTATCCCGATTCCAGTTTCTATCTCTTCTCCATCGCAGCGGGTCATGGTGCCTTCATCAGGAGGGCCAGAATCACGTCCAAAGGAGTCGATATAGTGATTCCATTGGAAACGCAGAGGAGTTGAGGAGAGTGTGACACGGATACCAGCAAAGCCCCATGTAATAGAACGATCTGGTACCAAAGACTTCGAGAGTCGTAGATCGAGGTAGAGTTGCGTGGAATCTTTGGAGGATGGATCACTGGTGGATCGGGATGACAGCACGAGAACGTCGGAGTCCTCAAACGGCTGTTGGCCATCCCAAGCGATGCTCTTCCTGGTTGTTATAGAGGGAGCGCCGTATAACTGGTCGCTCATCGTTACGGAAAATGCCAAGTCCCAGACGATTGAACTGATGATAGCAAGTTGACAGACTGGAGTATAATTATAATTTATGGGTCATGTGCCTAGCAGACTCGTTGAGACGTTGATCGAATTCCATTTACAACTTCCATGATGCTAAGCATGAAAAACGCCTCCAGATGCGAGCATTCGTGACTTTCCATCCATTCCTGCATGCCATGTTAAGAATCGCAGAAGAGTTGAAAAGTTGTTCCGAGAGTGCAAGTCATTCCGTCGGGACTCCGATCCAACTTGAGAGTTGGTCTGCGGAGAAAACTTTGTTGACGTTCAGGGGTACCGAATCCTTAATGCAGGAAGCTCCTTGATCTTCTAGATAAGACGTGCAAGCCGATCAGAACCGGGACAAGTAAGGGGAATGAAGAGTATTTTATGAGTATGGTCATATCTTCAGGCTTGTCTGCGAAAGAAGTCTGAGGAAAAGTGCGAACTCAGGGTTATCCCGATCCAGTGGGAATTTGACATCCTTCCGCCATAAAATATCAGTGTATGCAAACTGGAGAGGTGCTTCGACCTGCATACGACGCTCTTTATTTGTTGATCATGTGACTAGCAGACTTCACGATTGACTTGATTATTTTTAAATTCATAATATTTCAAGCAGCCTCTGTCATGCAAAAAACTGTTCTTCCCCATGGTCTACTCGATTTCACGCTCGCCCATGTCCAATTATCAAAGTGGAGAATTCCTTCCCGAAACTTGCACCAGGCGGTAGCCCTTGCCCCGTCTTATTCGCCGCATTTTGAATCTGAACAGGGCAAAAGTGTATTTTCTAGGTGAGTAGTCGTTTGTATATCCGCTGTCCAATCTTATGCACCGTAGACGACGCGGAAACCGCAGGAGAACTGGCAGTTCAACCACCAACGACTCTGGAGCATTGAGCTCTTCCTCTGCATTCAAGCTACCCACAAATTTTACACCTCCAATGACCGAGCTCGAAAGGAGAGTCGCTGCATTACAGAACGTCCAGGTATCACCTGATGTAATGGACTCATCGGTAAGCTTCTTTGCCTCTGAATGCAACTCATCCTGTACCGTTGCTAATGCGCATAACCCGCTCAGTTGGAGGCAGACTCAGCACCTTTCCCTGGTTACTCAGATGAGGAGCTATTCTCAATTTACGGAGACTTGGTGGAAATAGCACCCGTCCGACAACCCGTAGAGGCCCTATCAGTGACTGAACCCTTAGAGGAAGAAAAGGACACGGAAATGCTAATTGCAGTGGAAAAACGCCTTGTTGAATTTGATTTGGAGACGATACCAGATAGTGGCTTGGCCGCAAAGCTTTTGGACAGGAAACGTATGCATACCGGACCCTCTAAATCTGCATCATCCACAGATGACCTGAGCGAAGTGAAGCTGCACCTACGGATCATCACCCTCCTAGAACTCGCTGTCGAGCGACTTCAGGCGAATCGCGCATCGTTCAACGATTCACTCTCAACAGAAGGGAGAATACCAACCGTGATGCTCTCCGAAACAGAACTGATGGGTCTCGTTCGCACTTGTGTGCGTTTTTCTAAACTTGAAGATAACATCAGGCAATCTTACAGTCTTTATAGGTGCGAGAGCAGGACTTGGGTAACGCAGAGAGAGCGATTGAGCTCATGAAGGTGATTATAATACTTCCCGAGCGCTTTAAGATGTTCATGGACAACATAGATGATCGGTCTCGCACCTTCCGAAGACAGTGTCAACACCGTGCTCGGATATTATGCCTTGCACGGAAATGTAGAGCGATTCGAAACCTTTATGACACATATGTTATCTGGTTCGTATTTCGTTCACTTCACCTTTGCTACTGTTAATTTGCTGTATTTCTCCATAGGCAAACCTTCCGAGACTCAACGAGACTTGCATATTAAATCATATCTGCGCGATCCAGCTGTTTTTGCGCCGCGTGCATTCCCCACCAATGCAATTGATCTCCTACACAAGTACGAGACTTCTGGGCTCCAGGCTCCAATGAAGTCTTATGCACGCGTTATTTCCTCACTATTCTCTGTCCGTCCCGCTCCTTCATCTCCCTCAACGTCTTCAACATCTCAGATACCATTGGGAAAAGTGGCCGCATATGCACAAGCTTGGGACCTTTTTGCGCACATGCGGTATGTCGCGCACCCGAATCCCGATGCCCATCTCTATGCAGTAATGATCCGCGCTTGTGCTTCAACTCCTTTATCCCCCGAACCAGAGCGTGCCCTGGACCTGTGGACTGAGATGCTCAGCGCGGGAATCGTGCCGACCCAAGGGGTGTTCGATGCGGTGATCCGCGCTTGTGCAAAAGCTGGGGGAGATTGGGTTTCCGAGGCCATCAGGTTTGCGCGGCAAATGCGCAGCCACTTTGGAGCGGGTGCTTCGAATGCTGATAGTGAGAAGCCCCATGGTGTAGGTGGGCCACGCACTTGGGCGGCTCTACTGGACGGTTGTAAGCGCATTGGCGATCTTGGGCGTGCTAGATGGATTTTAGCAGAAGCTGTAAGAGCTCAGGGTCTGAATGAAGAGATAATGCAGCATATGTTCCACACTTACGCCGCGTATCGACCTCCATTCAAGAGGGGTGCAACTAGGATCGTAGACCACAGCGCCGCGACTGTAGCAACACCTTCCGTACCAAGTCCAGAGGATCCACTACCAATCCCTTCTGCATCGCTAGACATGTCTCCAGTTTCTGCAGATAATTCCCCCGACCAGAATGCAACTCCCAGCGATTGGTCAAATATGGACGCCATGCCCTCATTCTCACACCTCCCGCCCCAATCACCAGGCGAAGTTCTCGCAGAAGCCAGAGTCCTCTTCGACAAAATTCTTCAAGACACCAGCTCCACCTCTTATTCTCCATCGGATGCACCTCCCCGTGCCCTCGCTGGCAAATTCAATGTCGCACTTACGCCACGTCTTCTCAATGCATACATGTCTGTATATTACTCACACGCGAGTATTGAAAGTGCGTATGAGGCCTTTGACAGACTATTTTCTCCCGGTGGCATCGGCTTCGTGGGTGATGCACGAACATATGTCGATGCCCTCGAGAGGTGCGCACATGCCAAGTCGCGCGAACGCGACGTGGTACGGAAATGGATAGGCGAGTTATGGACGCGCTGGGAGGAGCTTGAGCACGGCTGGGTCAATGGAGCAACAAAAACAACGGTTACTGCCAGACTGGTAGAGAGAGCACATAGTGCTGTTAGGAGGGTTCATCTACTGTTGGTCCCTCTTTTTTCAAGGATGTTGCAGCTATACTCATACTCTTGTTCAGAACTGGAAATGTCGACCGTTCAATTGCGCTTATCCGCACGTTCATGTCGCGATATCCTCCCACGGCGTTGCTGCCTCCAGCCCGCAATCCAACGTCTACTGAGGTGGATGTTTCTTGTCCAGGAATGACGAAAAAACGTACTATTACCCTATTTGCAAAACCACCCATCCTTTCGACACGTACAGTTCTCAGTAATTCATCCTCCTCACCTCGCCCTCTCGTGCGCCTCACGTCTGCCGTTGGCCTATCTGACGAACGTGTCCCGCCTTTGCTCAGTTTTGCGGATGTGGAATTACTACACGCGCGTCTAGTAGAGCAGGGTAGAGGCAGAGATGTGGGATTCCTCAAGTGGGCGTGTAAAGCGTACGAAGGGGCGCTAAGAAAACGCAGGGAAGCTGTCCTTGGTGCGCAAGTCCCCATTAGGGAGGATCGTTAGTGACAGTGAGAGCATTTCTCGTATTTAATTTACATGGATGTGATAATCGCAACACTACTTGAGGACTACCCGTGCAGGGTGATTTGACTGCTCAACGATAACTCGGTACCGACGAAAAAACGGGCCATGGGATCAGCCCGATCAGGAGGGGTACGTACCGCCGCAAAGAGACAGGAATGCTTCTATGAACGAACGTTCGAACTCCCAAGGTGAATAAATAAGGCTGCAGTGAAGCCATCCGATACGTCCTTCGCATTGTGATGCCTGCGGGACCTACTACGAACGAAACCACGAAAGAAAGCACAAAAGAAAGCGCCTTTCCCGCTCTTACCACCGGTAGAAGAACTCTAGCGCGATAACTATTGAAGGGAACGCAGAATCTTGACCCTGACGTGAGGAGTTTCTCACATTAATGGATTCCTTTTTTGGCGATATTTGGGGACGTAGAACGTTAGAAAGAAAGACTTGGTGAAACTTCTGAGCAGCTGACCAAAACCATTATGTCTTACCGCAGTATCAGCGACGACCCCAAACACGCAACAATCCGCTTATACAACAAAGATTCACAAAGACCATTTATATGACAGCATGGAGAGGATCGTCTCAAACGAAGTTTTCGCTCACGAGATGTCTCAACGTATGTCAGAAATTCCTTATTTGTATTTCAACGGTTTGCAACCGGTTTCAATGTCCATGCAGCAGCGAGCATCTTTAAATGGGTTGCTATAATAGAGTCGTGATTTCAGCGTGAATTTCAGGCGGATTTCAACGTATTTCAACGGCATACAAACGGCATGTCAACAACATGTCGCCCATTATGGAGCCTTGCAATGGATTGAAACTCAGCCATCAGATTGCCTTATCATTTCAGGCGGATTTCAATGTATTTCAACAATACGTCATTGCAACCACTTTCGTAAATTTCCGACAAAATATACCATTCAGTTACATACTTTGATCCATTAACCGCTCTCAGCCAGAAGCAATTAGGGTGCAAGGCGCGATCTATTCGTACAAGGATGAATAGGCTAATGTCTGTCGAGTCCTCTGTTCGCTAAGATGTACTTCGTGCCCCTTCGCAGCAGGTTTAGCATCGAATGACTATCGATGACGGAGTTTCTTGGCTATGGTAATTGCTCCAGGGTGCGCATTTGTGAGTACGCCATAACAATACTAACTAGTAAGTCTAACTTGAATGGTCTCTCGTGAATGCGTCACCGTAAGGCAATTTTCATGTCAAATGCAGGCACCAGTTCACAAGGCTTCCCTAGATGAATCGGACCCAGTACTCGGTCGTTAGCGCGGAATCTATACCAAGCTCAGTTATATAACTTATCACGACCACCCAAATCGTCGTATAAAAATCCATGTTACATTTTTGACTGGCCTCAACCCTCGTGTTAATAGCGGTCCCTCAAAAGTACCTCCCCTTTGTGAGATGGCCACTCAGGCTACTGACCCCTCCTTTGTTGTGCAGCAAATTCGAGGTGTAACTGTAAGGGCCATTCATGGACTTTCAATTTTCAGCTCCACTGACGGTCCTTGATATAGTATCTGTTTTGTAAGTGAGATGTTCTTTTGAAATAAACACAACATAACTTGTTTAAGTTGTCATTGTAACGAGTGTGGTGGGTCGTACAGTAGAGTGGGAAAGAAGCCAATCACAATATCCTCTCATTAGGTGTATGATTTCCTGACTAACCTGGACGATGAGGTGCGCAATGGAATTACACCTTCCAACGGGAATTTTACTCAGAACTGCAAACAGCTCGACTACCTCTTGAATTCTCGAACTACATTAACAAAAGCGCTATTTTTTGGATGCCGTTACATGCCATTCGTGATATGTGCTCTGCATGTTCCAAGTACGTTTGTGACCATCTTGATGTCATAGCTGACTAACAGAGATGTACCGTGCGCAGTTGCTTTCGGAAATGTTGAAGTATGTACATGACCACTAAGCACCGGAAAAGTTTGACTTACCATTGTGCGAGGCTTGCCTAGGGCTTTCTCAAAGCACCATAAGTCAGTGCGCAAAGGGAATCTGTTTCCATAACCTTCTCCACCCACTGATCAATAGTGGTAGTATCCTGTGTGATCCTCTTGCTGTGCGCAGAATGTAGGACTTGTCATACATCTGACGAACGTCGCTCAACACACACTAGGTGTTTTTGTCTTACGAACATATGCGCTATGGAACTGTGATCGACGAGTTCGGACGGCGTTATTGATAGGTTATTTGGTGCGTACATCAAAAAACGTGCGGATTCTCAGCATTCTAATACTGATTAGCCACTTTGCTTTACGTTGATAATATTGGTAGTAGCATGCGGGGTGATCGCGAAAGACATTACTTGTACGTCTTCTTTTCAAATTGGAGTCGGTACATGTCTAGAGCAGGATTTGCAGTCACACCTGGTTGTTACTCTGGTCCAGTATCCGGCAACTATATTCTTGCACCCTACATCATTTTACTGGCCCTCGAAATAGGCTAGTGTGTCGTTTTTTGCTGGACCTGAACATTAAATCTAAAGGAACAGCTTTTGCATGCAGAAATTGTTTGTCTGACCTTCTACAGAATGATCAAATACTATTATGCCACACGCTGTCGGCTATTAACATTGGTTGTACAATACAGCTTAGGCTATATCCTCGCTGGACTATGTGAGCAAATATACATCAATGATTTTTGAATATGGCATACCAATTTTTTACAGTCTTCACCGTAATGAATATCGTTGCCATTTTGTGTCTTCCGGTACGTATCACCCATGCCCAGACTTCCCTTGACTCATGATATTTGTGTTTCTTTAGGGGATATATGGCGCAGTGTTTGAAGCGTGAGACGCTTCCTGACATGGATAGACGATTACTCATGCCCGCTCGTTGTGTCTAGTGTACAAGTTGTGGTCCAGGGTCTTCTTGTGACTCGGATGCAGCTTGACTTGTGGAAGCTTGATCGCCGCTCAATCGCTCTGAATCTTACATCAGAATTGAATGAATCTGGTCTAACGAATCTGGATATTTTTGAACTGTCACAAAGAGCGACATCTTTCGTACCTAGTGGCACCGTTTAATTGGCACGAGCGCTATGGCATAACACATGTACATCTGTTAAATATGTCTTTAAACGCAAGTGGGCTGAGGGATGAGATGACGACCTAAGTTCCAAATCCGCGGTACACATCAGTGATTGCGCGTGAGCTATACGTGCTTGCACCTCCGATTGAAGTCCGCTGTCAAGAGTTAAGGGACGGTCGTATACGAAAGAAGGTCAATCGGTCTAATTACATGAAAGCAGTGAAGAAGACGACTCCGACTTTTAAATCCTGTCCTCATGATGGCAATTTCAATTGTAATTGCTGAAACCTAGTTGTGAATAGAGGGCGAATTGACGAGTGAGTAAGTAAGCTTCGGTTCTTGACTACATAGCCTTTCGTCTTACTCGTATCATAAGCGAAAAAAGAAGATTAGTCGCGCTTGATGTACCTACAAGCCTGATAAATTAACGTCAACGCTCGCATGAACGCCATCCATAGTGTACCCCGCTACCAATGACATCACGGTCAGTTGTACATATGGAGTCAACGTTCGGTTCAGAATTCGTCGGTGCCAATTGAAGCAGGCTAGGATCTTCGTCCGAAGATGATTTCTTACTTTCTTACTGGCCCAGAGATGGACAAAAGCAGGTACTGGGAATACGGTGTAGTATTTGACGGTGACATCGGGTGATAATAAGCGCATGTGTTATGGTAATCCAAGTTCTTCCACTACACTTGCCGCATACGGGTGAATTGCAAGATATTGCTTTGAAACCGTTGCAATGATTTAGTTTTGCGCATAGAAATTCAAGTCTTAGGATAACGTTGAGGTGGATACTATCTGACAGTACGTGGTCGGACGCAGTCCGGTTTCAGCGTTCGCAGAATTTGCCACCGAACCGGACTTTCCCACCACTACGTGGTCCACCATGATAGAGTTGATACTTATGTGGCACCGCTCCTGGCACCAACTTGGATGACGTTGGTGGGAGCGGAAAATTTTGTTGAAGCGTACATGTTCCTTGCTTAAGGTCGGGATGATTATCACGCCATCTTTTACTAAAAGCAGAATATCTTTTCAGTGAACGAAGGTCAAGTTTCCAAGGCAGTCGATAGGAATTTCTGTGACGATCCGGAGTACTGTCAACTTGCACACATCGTGATCCGCCTGTCCTGCTTGGAGGTGAATGCAACTACCATACACCGCGATTTATGTGAGCCACGTGGGGTGTGGGGAATGAAATATTCTGATGGAATCGCTTCTAACCGGAAAGAAGCAAAGCCTGCAATAAAGGTACGATTAGAGTGACACACTCATAGTGATCCATCTCGCGGATTTGCTGTTGCACTCCCAGGTTGGGGGCCTATAAAAGGTCAAGAGGTTTAGAGAGTAGTAAGCCTATTCAACCCGTGATGAGTCCACTACTTCCCCTCATATGCACCCAGGTCCCCGCCATCGCTCTACAGACTATTATATCATGGAACTTGCGGGCTCCGTGGAATGTTGCAGCTTGCGCCGGGATGCTCTTGATCTGCTGGACTTGCATTCAGTATGCTAGGTCTGGTGTTATTTTTGTCGATTATCTCTTCGGCATGGTCATCGCTGGCTTTGCTATGGATGCCATACATATGACATTACTGGTCCAGCCTCTTCATGTCTTTCGTTATCAGAAGCAAACGGAGTCGGCGCATAAACTCCCTTGGTTCGAGAAGTTCATGTGGGCTGGCCAATTGTGTGCTTCACCCAGAGGGATAGGCTGGAATCATGAAGTGAGTCTTATCCGAAGCACCAATTGAATCACTTGCCTGATCACTCTCATCGTTGAGGTAACAAACCTGCCCAAGCATTCCACAAACTCTAAAAAGGAATTTGTGTTGTCACGCTTAATATGTGCGGCGAAGCACTATCTGTGGTTCGATCTTGCATATTTCTATGTGAGGCACGATCCAGGGTTCCAGTCCTCTGCAGCCTTCACATCTCAGATACTCGCCCGCCGTGTTCTTGGCTGCGCCGTGTATTTGGTGTTCCAGTATTCCATGGGTGTTGTTGTCCATTCGTTGATAGTCGCTCTTATTGTGAGCTGTACTTCATCTGAACCGAGCTCCTGGCCCAATGTGTTTGGGAAATGGGAGGACGCATATACCATCAGACGATTCTGGGGGTACGTCATTCTCCAGTACGCACGAGTTCTTTGCTAATGTTTTTTTTTGGTGGGCAGTCGAACTTGGCACCAATTTCTTCGACGCGTGAGTACTTTTTTTACTGGGGAGATATCAACTGTATCTCATGCATTTTAATCTGAACAGTTCCTGGTACCCTTTGGCAAAAAGATGGCATCGTTCCTCGGGTTTCAACCTGGAACGAATGGATCGTCCTACACCCAGCTTTACACCGCTTTTCTGGTCTCCGCCGTTGCACATTTAGGGGGCGACGCAATGGTCGCCCCCTCTCGCCTTGCCATTTCGTGTCCTTTCTTCATTTTTCAGGCACTAGGCATCACGTTCGAGGATATGGTTATTGCTATTGCACGCCGTGCGGGAGTGACAGAGACGAAGTGGACGCGCCTGATAGGGTATTTGTGGGTGATCAGTTGGTTCATGGTTACGGCAACGCAATGGGTCACTGCTGTTGGCGTGAATGGAATCGAACATGGGGGTAAAGCCATCCCCTCCAAATATTTTCCCCCTTCTTTGTGCGATATCTTGGTCAACCATTTAGGTATATAGTCTATAGTTATTCAAGCCTACAATATGTACCTTGGCGACACCGCGATTAGTGGACAGAAGTATATAGAACCTCGATCTGTCCACGACACCTCAAAGCTGGAATATTGGATGCACCAGCGGCTCTGACTGATTGGATTTGCGGGGTCTAAATTTTGATGCGGCATATTAATATCAATCCATGTATGTTTTCGCCTCGTAGCGTAGAGAAATTGTAACCTGGGAATGTCGACTGTACGAAGTAGCGCTTTCCTAAACTCCAATGCATCGCGAGTTGCTGTATACTAGTGGAATACGACTTCAAATGCATAGGGGCCTGGTGACAATGCATAATTCCTTTCGAATATAAGGATTCGAAGCCTGACTCGAATTTACGGGAAAATATGATATATCTCTATTATTTATGCTCGAACCGCCAGCGGCTCGGGTGCAATTGTGTCCCACACTATGCCGTTTACGGTGGGTCTCCTTTTATGCTGTTTGAAACTGTTGTCGTCATATGCTGCGTCATTGTCTGTATATCTACGTTCCCAGTGACTTATCTTGCTTGCTCTTCTTTTGCTTTCACGCTGTCCACTATGGCAACTTGCGGGACTTATCATGGTATCATCGGAATTCAGAATGGTAGTCACTACAGTCTCGATAACAAAAATTTCTGGAGATACGAAGGTTTCGTTCCTAAGCCCGAAGGAGGGAACCTTCCAGTGGTCGTTTTTGCTTTCAAAGGCAGTTCGGCGTCGGCAAAGAAAGGGATTTATTTGTTAGATGCTAGGGCAGTTATTAGTCGTGCTTCGGATACAAATGCACGAACGGCTTACACTTTGCATCTTCATGCAATGGATGTGCGTATTTATATTCATCATTGCTGATACACATATTTTTCAGGACATGCAACCGATGCCTGAGCGAATGCGGGCTTTGCCTGTGCTCATTATCGCTGGAAAAGTGTCCGTGCTTTTGATATGGATGTTGCACAGTATGCTGGCAGTTGCTCTCAGAATTTGCGGGTTCGCCGCTATTTTCCGGACGGTTCTCGATTTGCAAAGACCCCCTTTCCACCTGCCAGCAAGCATGTTGTCGTACATGGCACTATTTCGCGCATCGAAGATGATCGATGCATTATAGGAATCAAGGATATCGCATTAGGGCCTCTTCAAGGTGTTATTCCTGCACCAACTTCGGAATCTGCCCCCTCCACATCCGTACCTCATTTCGATTGGAGTGCAAAGCGTGCAAAGGTGAAGAAAGATGATGACGTTGATAGTGACAAAGATTCTAATGTCGAAACTGAAAATGTTACGAAACGCACGCGTGCGCATCACTGCACTCCATCGAAGGTTTGTCGAAGTCCAAATACTCAACACGTTCGAAACACACTGCATTCCCCGCATAACATTCCCCTTCAATCCTGGCAAAAGCAGCTGGACAGTTCACCGAAAACAGTTCCCCTTACGACTGGCATACGCCACTACCTTCAATAGTTGTCAAGGACTTACACTCGCTCGCACGGTCCTAGATCTGCGCACCGACCCTTTCGCTCATGGGCAATTATACACCGCACTTTCAAGAGTACGAAATCACAAAGACACAATATGCTTATTCGCTGACTCCGTTGATGAAAAAGACTGCGCGAACGTAGTGTACGATAGCGTGTTATTGTAACTTAATGTACGACGTGAAATACACATCGCCCGCAGGGGATCCCTTGTATGCGTAAGTAAAATTTATGTCCTGCATTTAAAAGGGCAAAGCATCCTACAAAAGGCAGAGTTGCACAGTAGTAAAAGTAGCAGCTATCAATAGACCGGCTAAAACAAGATATCCACTGATAGCGCCTGCTGCACGCTGTCATCAGTCGACGTCAATAAGCGTTACCTCCTGATTTTGTCATAAAATAACTTGCCTTCTCTGGCACCCCTGTAGAGTACCCAATAGTGTAAACGACACGAGTAAGAACCCAGAGGAAACTCGCAGCGGCAGCGATGTAAGGATAATTCAGCCCGGTTATGAGGGTACTATAGAAACGTTCCATTAAGTGGTCCTTGGGCGCGGGTGCTACTCATAGACTCACGAAATAAATATCAATGGAATACTCTCGAGAGTGTTCTGATGGCAACCTGAAAGTCGAGGATTAAGTCAATCACGGAAGCATCGAGATGATGCCAGAGATGAAGACAT
This sequence comes from Rhizopogon roseolus, assembly GCA_930272055.1. NCBI lineage: Eukaryota > Fungi > Basidiomycota > Agaricomycetes > Boletales > Rhizopogonaceae > Rhizopogon > Rhizopogon roseolus. The sequence continues at coordinate 39,153 of CAKNEV010000100.1, forward strand.
ACGCTGAACGCAGTTATACCGAAGGGCACCTGGATTGTCTTTTAGTTGAGCGGTCTCTGCATACACTGGAACAAGTTGAGTAAGTGAATAGGAGGCATAAGTGAAGATAGATCTAACGCTGAGGATGGGGAATGCCCGCTGCTTTCCTAGCAGGATCGATGCGTAACATTTGCCACAGGACAACCCAGGTAGCTGACATCATCGAGGCAGCCACGTATTGGTAGCTGAGCAACTTATCAGTACATAGCGGATGGATGAACATGCTTAGGCCCACCCGTCTGGTAGATTTAGAGGCATAGTAGTGTGACAGCGAGAGTCTTTAAAATGAGAGCTTTGATATGTTAAGTTCGAATGCAGATTAGTCAGGGTGCAGCTCTTATGAATTGTCGATAGGCGGTGCTGCTGATTCTGGGAACTCCAACTGTTGGGCGCTATCATGCGTGAAAGCCACTTCGTGTTGCTTCTTTGGCGGTTTCTGGGAAGGAATGTTAATTGTCGGTTTCCTTGTAGTGCTTCCTTTCTCTCCCGCCATGGATTATATAGATGTATGATGTGTGGTAGTAAACAACAAGAGTCTGAACAATGGTGGCATTTGTCCCGTCTACGCGATTTTTCAGTGATTTCCTTTTTGGTCACGCGCAACGAAAATTATATAATTCCCATCAGTTTTGCAAACAGCTGTAAGCATAATTTACCAGTACCACACAATGCTGCGCCGCCGGTAGTCCTGTGCAGTCGCGGACTATCGTTCCGCGGTACTGGTGCTAACCAGTGACAGCGTGGTTACGGTGGACAGTGTACGGTGTACGATAGCATTTTGCGCCTCTCCGCCTTGTTCTACAATTAATATTGATAATGTACAATGACTGCTGAAACATTTCCAGCGCTACGGAGTAGGAGTCGAACCTCTGGAGGCCTCTGACCTTTAAACGTGATATCTATGCTGAAACCGACTCCCGAGACTGAATGAAGCGGCTTCAGCATACGTAGATGAGCGTTCATGTCAACAAGTTGTCATGTATGTTGCCTAGAACAAAATCTTGATGCTCGTCGTTATATTCCTCTTCCAATGAAAACGATATCACAGATGCAGGGGGAAAATAATTAACAATTCTAAATACGGAACATTGGTTCCTGAGTGTGACATCTTCATTTTGCTGCTTATCGTGGGTGTACATGTGCTTGCTTTGGAGCAAAGGTGACCGTGAGTAAGGCTTGTTCTGATACCTTAAGGTCGCATTTCACTCTTACCCTTCAATGTCTAACATAATTGATGATGATGATGACCACCGCCTCGAAGCACTTGGCTACAAGCCTTCCTTCCGGCGGGAGTTCTCAAATCTCGCTACTATTAGCTTTGCATTCAGCATCATGGTCTGCTTTGTCTACTGAATTGTGCGGTCCAGTCCACCTGACTTAAAACACAGGGTGTGTGCTCGAGTATTGCGACAACGTTCAATACTCCGCTGTTACTCGGAGGTCCCGCTTCGGTATGCCATAACGTTACTTATGAAGACATTAAATTAATCCCAATCCAGGTTACTTGGTGCTGGTTAATCGGGTCATGCATGTGCTTTACCCTTGGATCTAGCATTGCGGAGATCGTCTCCGCGTTTCCTACATGTGGAGGGCTTTACACTGCGTCAGCTCAACTCTGTCCCAAGTCCAACCGCGCAGTCGTAGGCTGGATCGTTGGTTGGTTAAACATCCTCGGTCAAGTCGCAGGGTTGTCATCCACAGAGTTTGGACTCGCAAACATGATTTGGGCTGCAGTATCAATCTCTTCTTCGACATTTGAGCTAACGCAAGGGAAGACAGTCGGATTATTTGCTGGACTTCTTATTATCCATGGTCTCTTGAATTCGGTAGCCACGCGACACCTCGCCTTTGCTACGAGGGGATTTGTATTCGTGAACCTCGGTGCAACCATTGTCATTATCATCGTTTTGCTAGCGACCACACCCCGTGCAGAAATGCATGCAGCGAACTACGTGTTTGGAAGTCAAGGAATTATTAATCAAACAGGTGGTTGGAATAATGGTATCGCTTTTTTACTGGGTTTGTTGAGCGTACAATGGACGGTACGTGATAAAGTGTCCTCTCCACACTGTTTTGACTGACCATAAACATAAATCAGATGACGGTAAGATCAAACTACTCACAAAAGTATACGTAACTTGAGCGATATGACAGGATTACGATGCGACCGCTCATATTTCGTATGTATTCATTTTGAACGTTTTCCCTGCTAACACGTCGTGAACCTCAGCGAAGAAGTTCGTCGTGCTGCGTATGCAGGTATGTCGTATCATTGCAAACCGTATGTTAGGGAGTTCTCATTTTTTTCTCAAGCACCTACTGCGATATTTGTTGCTGGTAAGCTTTAGTTCCTAGTTGGACTACGATACTATCTGACAACAATCCAGTTATTGGGACCGGAATATTGGGGTGGCTGTTGAATATCGTCCTCATATTGTGTTCGGGGCCGATGTAAGTTTTTGCATCCATTATTTATCCCCGTCACTTCTCATGAATACAATCAGAGAAGATCTCCCTGGAACGTCCGGATCTGCGTTCTTGCAGGTATGGCACAAGTTTTTTTTTTTCTTCTTTTCCCCCCAATGTAGCCAGATCTCACTACACCACAGATTATGGTTCTCCGCATGGGCACACCAGCAGCTCTTTTCGTCTGGGTAGTTAATCCTACCTCACATGCATAGGACCTGGCTGATTGTGACAAGAGCTTCGTATGCCTCACAGCGTTTTTCGTTTCCCAAACAGCATTGCAGGCATGCTCTCGCACGGTCTACGCTTTCAGCCGTGATCATGGCGAGAAATATAGTCTAATAAATATTCCGTCTTCTGACTAGAATCACAGGTCTTCCCGATAACGGATACTTTGGTCATGTTGCGGGCTCCACGAGGACCCCCCTGCGTGCTATTTGGTTTACTACTATCCTATCTATTCTTCCAGGTTTGCTCGATCTAGCTTCCCCGGTTGCCGCGAACGCTATTTTTGCGCTCACTGCTATTGCACTCGATCTGAGTTACATTATTCCGATTTTCTTGTGAGATGGTTTTTTTTGTCATTCTTATTGTTTATCTTACCAAGGGACACGTAGACGGCGCCTCTATGCAAACCACCCGGATGTAGATTTCCGCCCGGGTCCTTTTTACATGGGGCCAGGCCTCCTTGGTTGGGCAGCGAACGTCACTTGCATAAGTTGGACTCTCTTTGTCTGCGTCATCTTTTCGCTGCCCACGGTGTTCCCTGTTACGAAAAATAATATGAACTATGCAGCCGTGATCACCATCAGCGTTGTCGTTCTGAGTGGGTGAGTACAATTCAGTCCTTTCTTTCCAAATCTGCAGTAACTAATCGTCGGGTGATGGGCTAGCATTTGGTATATCGTCAGGTTTGTCGTTGAATTCAGTGGTGCCTGATCAACCCTTTTAAATCACGATCATACAGCGCGCATCGACACTATCATGGGCCTATGTCCAACCTCGATGCAGAATCAAAAGCTCGGCTCGGATTGGAAGGAGTGCCATCCGTCATTGAAGAAGAGAAGAGTAAAGTGCACATGTCTTTGGAGTCTGCATAGCGCTCTTCTTTCTACCGTGCTCGCTTAAGAGTTTAGATACTTCATTCATACCCGCAGCCATTGTATGCCACGGCGCATCTAATATGCGTCGGAACATGTCACATCTCTATTCCCTCGAACTACTTATCTGAAGAAATTTGAATATGAAATAAATTAAGCTTACATGGTAGTGATTTCGAAAGTTTGGGCCCTGCCCACTTCATGAGGAATGACTGTGCGCAACCGCTCGGTTCCCACCTGTAACCGTGTTGAGCGTCAGCCTTATGGTCTCAAAGGTCGGGTACGTTTGGACTTGTTACTATATATGTTACATGTAGCAACAGGTGAGTTTGAGGAGTATTTGAAGCTGACGCAGGAGGATTTTGAGCTTAGCGACCCCGTTCGTGGTGGGCAGGCCGCTGACAGCTGTGCACAGTTTTCGAACCTCTCTCACGACTGGCTCGTGACATTCTTTCAATCCCTGGTGAGTACATACTAGCAGAATGTCCACACATTTCATACCCCATTCTTTTCTTTGATGATCATCAAGGTCTGCTGTCGCTGTCGAACGAGTCTTTTCAGGTGGTCGTGACACTCCCTGCATCGCCAGAACCTCGAGCCCGAGATCATTAGGATATTGATGATTGTGATTCGTGAAGGCAGAGGCTTCCGCGGCTTAGCTCATTTGGCAATAAATGAACTTGTTCAATGTTCAACGATTTACTTTCCGTATGTACCGTAGCATACGTCCGTATAGTATGCCGTGCCGTGCCGTTCATTCATCCTACTTCACAATGACTTTACGATGTACGGGTTTATTGCACATTAGTGTATATCCCACGAGCGTCTTTGATATACCATCAGTCGGTGTTCAGGTACCCTCTCGGCTGTAGAAATATCCGCAGACCGTGCATGTGGCGGTGACCGTACCTCACAACACTCACAGAACTTTGACATTGAAAGATATCAACCAAATGAACTCACTGCGGTTGAATAGTGGAGCAAGTATGCCGTGTATTGGTAAGTTTTTCTTGACTCTACGTTGCTATATGACCCCAGTAATAATAACTTCCTTTTAGCGCTCGGTTCATGGGCAGGGACTCGCCCCAAAGAGCAAGCCAGAGCGTTTACTTGGCTATTGACTGGGCTCCAAGCAGGGTATAGACATATTGACACAGGAGCATTGTATGGTACGCTTTACTGCTAGAAAGCATGTTTCGAGCTATTTTTACAGAGATTTCCTCCAGGCACAGAGGGCGCAGTTGGTGAAGCCATTAGGCAATCTGGAATACCTAGGAAGGACCTCTTCATTACCACAAAGCTTCCGTAAGCCACTTTGGTCCTCGGTTCGAATGGAAGCCAATTCCGTTCTCTCATCAATGACGACAGTTGGAATCACACCAAACGCGTACGCGAGTCCCTCGAGGAAAGCTTGAAACGCAGTGGGCTCGATTACTTTGATCTGGCAAGTCGTTTTCTGTTTTCGTCCAGATAACTGCGTGACTCCGAGTCGACACAGTACCTCATTCACTGGCCTCAAACTGTGGTTTATAAAGGTGAGTTTCCCATTCCATGGTATGTAACTTATCAAGCAGCGTTGATGCGGCAAGTAGATGATAATCCTGCCCCATTGAACGCGGATGGCTCCATGATGCTTGATGAGACGTGTAATTTTAATGATACCTGGAAGGAAATGGAGAAAGCCCTTGCTAGCGGTAAAGTTAGATCAATTGGCGTCAGCAACTTTTCTATAAAAACGTAAGGAGTAAAATCTGAACTTTCTATCTGAATTTGGATGATTGACTACACATGCTTTCGTGCGGGCAGGTTGGAACAACTTTTAAAGACGGCCAAAGTCATGCCAGCTGTCTTGCAGGTCGAGTAAGTGTCGTATGTTTATGAACAGGACGTCACTGAGTGTTTCCATGGTACACATTTCGCTCATTCAATCCCATAGACTACATCCATATCTGGCACAGAATGAGCTTGTACAGTGGTGCAAGGGCAAGGGCATAGTGGTTGTTGCCTACGCTGCTACTGGTGAGGATGACAATCTGACGTCTCTTCATTCATGAGTATATGCTCATTCATTACAATGTGCAGGTTATGCGGTGGTTCGCGAAGATCCTATCATTGTCGCGCTCGCGAGTAAATATGGCGCAACTCCAACTCAGATCGTCCTGTCATGGCACATTGGACGTGGGACAGGCCTTGTTGCAAAGAGCGAGAACGCCCGCAGGCAAGAAGAGAATTTGAAGGTAAATTTAGAGACGGGTTCCATAATTTTCCCTTAATGATCACTCATGACAGGTGATTGAGCTCCAAGAAGAAGATGCGAGACGGATCGATGCGCTAGACAAGAATAGAAGACTATGCATAGCGCCAGATAAGCAGGGGAAGGTGTTTGGCTGGAGTTTCGATCGCTTGGGATGGCAAGAAGAACGCAGACCCCACATAGAAGCGAAGCTTTGATTCCGGTCCGGAGCGGGGTAAAGTGATAGGCATCTGTTATTATTATACATCTTCTATTTCGTCAACCCGCGGCAATATCTCGAGGCTGGTCTTATGATAGTCATGACTGCCTGCTGGGAAATATCTTCATCTCACGGTTCGTCAATGCGTGAAATCCATTGGGCTCGGAGGTGCGCTTGAATCTCAGTTCGTTTCCGGGTATCTGTATAGCCAACGAACATGCTAACCTTGAACATATGAGCTCAATATAGATGTCAGGGCAGGGATCCCGTTGAACAGGCAGGCTGCTGAAGCTTCAAGCAACTGATCCTCACCGCCTTATTAACACAGCATGGATCTAGAAAAACTTGTTAGTGATGCGATTGATGGTTCCGGTATCCCTCGTGAAGAGCTCTTCATTATCACGAAGCATCCGTAACTCTGTTTCAGTGTCGGACTATTCCAACTCCTGTTAGCTTGAGTCACACGAAACGAGTACAGGGTCCATCGATCAGGGCTTAAAGAACGCGAAGCTAAACTATTTTGACACCATACGTGATCTCTGGTTTTGCCCGTGGTTCCTTTTCATGGTACAGCTGCAGTACTTGATCCCAACGCGATGCACTCAGAACGTGTATGACAGTAATCTAGGAAATATCTCTGGCGAGTGAGCGTGCAGCGGACGATCCTAGGCCATGACACCCCGATGGTCAGATTAAACTGGATGAAACAGACAACATCAATGATACTTGGGTTGACATCGAGAAGTCCTCCTCACCAGTGGAAAAATCTAGGTTATCGGACTCAATAATTTCCCCGAATCGATGACCGATTTCTATACGATTTTGGTCCACGGATTATTCACGACCCGCTAAAGTAGCACCGGCTAAGCTTCAAGCGAAGTAAGCAGTGCATGCGAGGGCGATCGGGAGAAGGATTACCCTTGGCACGCTTATCTAGCACATAATGAATTACTTGCTTGTCGCAAAGAGAAGGCAACCGTCGTAACAGTATATGTAGCTCCGTTGGAAGATCTTCCATCTCGCATCTGATATGTATTTGACTGTGCATGAAGATCCGACGAAATAACCAAGGTGCTATGGAGCTAGGAAGCAATCCTTTCATGGCATGTGGGTGAGGCAAAGTGGCAGTTCCGAAGAGCGTGGACACTGAACGACAGGAGAGCTACCAGCTTACAGAAATTCGGTCGGGCGTGCAATGCTTATTCCACGGATCTTGGCCTGAACTTTTCAGAGTAGTAACTTTGGGGGATGGTCCATGGCTTTGATTGGGCGTCATTCGTGAGAGTATCAAATGCTTCTCTGACAGAATCAATTTTGATCGTCTCAAATACTTAGAGTAGAACAGTACAACAGGGGAAAAAGATCTATACGCCATTAGTGCGGGTAACAGGCGTTATGCAATCATAGGATTCGTCATGTCATTATGCTCCAAGGTGTGCATCGTCGCGCCTTGTTAAAATCCTCCCAAACAACTGTCTTCAGGTCCGTCAAGAGCGCAAGTTGAAAAGCCTCCGTATGGGATGAAGGGCTTGTAACTGGGATTGCCATGTGCTTCATCATCCACGGCGTACGCGCCATATTTATTTCCTCTCTCACGCTCACGTTCCCGTGAGCGGTCCCTCTGTCTTAGACGACGAACCTTGTGCGTGCCGTCAGGAGAAGGGGAGTAAGGAAGGAATGAGAGATTCGAGTGAACATTGGGACTATTATTAGAATAGCCGTAATGATCGTATGACGGTGTCATAAGATAGACACTTGGATCCCCGAGCGCGTGTGACCATGATATTGAAGGAGCAGGTTTGAGAGAGGTGTTACATGGATCTGGAGGGCTGGGAAAACCATCGCTCTCGTCCGACTCTGACGAAAAGTCTGGAGTCAAAGGGGGTTGTACTGAAGGGCGCCTGGAAGCACGTTGGGAACACTCATCAATACCATTCAGCCTTGAGGGTGAAACTGGTGATTGGTTATTGAACACAGCACGAGGATGGATGTGGATGCCATGTTGCGATCGCTTTGAGGGTGGTGATGACCTCACTGGAGGCTCCCCATCCAGGGTGTATGTACGCCCAGGGCACCCGCGCTCAGGTAGAGCGCATGTATTGGGTGAAACAACAATGGGAGAACGATCATACGCAGAAGGGGGGTGGGCAGAATAGGTACGAGTCAAAGAGGGGGATGGGGGGAAGTGTACGGCGTGTAGTGACCCAATGGTGCGACCGTAATTCGGAGAAGTTTGCTGACGTTTGAGAATAGGACGGGGTTGAGAGCTGGACGATGATGAGGTATGCATGTCGCGATCACAGAGACAAGTAAATAGTCAGACGAGCTCGACGATGAGAGCGACGAGCGAAGACCGTCGACAGGATGTTAGCAAGAGATCTGCATGGTGGAAAGAAGGACTTTTAAGAGAGACTCAAGGACAAGGGGAAGAAGGATGTGCGTGCTATGTGTGTTTGGTGTGGATTTGGTCCAGCTTTTCTTTTTCTTTTTTCTGTGGCTCTGATTAATTATGTAATTTGGGTTCGGAGGAAGTGGCTACCGAAAACTCCGCGACATGCACCATCTTTTTTTATTTTCATTGTCAATCTATTTCTTGACGCCGTGGACCTGTCCAGTTGGCGTTTTATCGTACTTAGTGGCATATTTTCCGGTGCGTCCCGAACGTAAGTTGATGGTGAGTCACCTGAAATTATTACTCAAGGCCACCGGTTACCGCGTGCTGTGTGATCAGCCCTCGAACGTGTATGAGAACAGTTCGCCAAGTGCCCGCCTTGCGGCTATCTCATCTCACCTAACGCTCGGATATGGGCTTTGCATTAATCTGTGTATATACGCTATTCCGCATTCCTCCCTACAGCGTTCTCCGGTGGCTATCGGATATCTTCTACCGAATCACCACGAGATCTACTTACAACTGCATCATTCATATACCTCGAGCGCTGTATCCCGCAAGGATTGCTATGGTTGTTTGGTTTCCGTTGAGGTCGAGTTTTATCTCCCAAGGGTCAACAATAACCGTAAGTGTTGGTTGGACTTCTTAACCACCTGAGACAAGCGTTGTTGTTATCCGCCTATCGCTGTGAAGCCGCCGTGTGCTCGGTTCCTGGCCATTCCCCGCGTTTCATCTCCTTTCTTCCTCCCCGAAGCTAATTTTGGACTTTCTCTTACCCCAGATATTCTTAACTGTACAGTCCCAGAAATATTGCAAGGCTCATGTGTTTCGTCATCATAAGTAAGGTGTACTTCGCTGTGCTTGACCTATATGCCTAAAAACAACAACGTATCTCGGGCATAATCAGGAGAAGTGCCTCGTCAGTGGGTGTGGTTCTGAACACTTCAGTCCCTATTGTGGTGGATCAAAGTGAGTGCTTCTTACAGGTATTTTGACATATCTGCCCCAAATGAGCTAGTGTCCTGCATAATAGTATCGATTTCGTCGTCAGCTTCAATAATGTTGATCGGTCATCTTGGTGAAAGTGATCAACACGCTGCAGGCGCCCTTATGCGCTTTTTTTGCCTGTGGGGAATGATCGCGAAATTGATGTCACAAAGTGGAAGTTTGCAACTGATGGCCGGGGAAAAGATGCGGGGCCTCTGATGTTTCTTTGGATTAATCTGAATTTGATCAAGCGCTCGCATGTAGTTCTGCCATAACTTATGACACTTCTTAAGAACAAAACCTCAGTGACTACTCATTTGAGCAGGTACATCAATGATCTAGCTAATTACAGCGAGAATTTCTCGTCATCCACCCCCTGAGTCACCCGAAATATGAAAGATACTCCGCCAGAACGGGTGATCTACACCACGCTATCTACTGCGACGATGACATGCACAAAAGTACCGTTATTCTATATACCACGACTAACGATTTTTGTCCAGGGAAATTTGCGGGAAGTGGTGAATCTTTGCGAAGAAACAAAACACGGATCAGTCTTCCAAATGCACGAGGGTCGGATACCTCCCATGTCACGGCTCGCGTATTCATTATCTTTCGAGATCTTGATTCTCCGGTCAGTGCCTGTCTTGCATTTATTCAGGCCAACATCTCTGAAAGTTACTTGAAGAATCCTCATCCACCTCAATGCTGCGCTCCCGATCCACTGCCAAGACAAAATATACAGGTATAATAGTGCCTTCGTAGGTAAATGTGGATTGAATCCAACCTTTCCGGCCCCGGGTATGAATATTAATGCCCTATCACAAACAGCACTATTTCACGTGCACTTAAGTGACCTGACAGTCCAAAATAGTAGTCCTCAGATCCATGCAGTCAAGAGCGCCACTTAGATTCCAGGTTGTAGGATGTAGAGATCTTGATTCGTGTTTGACGATTGCGCTCCAGCTGCTCGCCTGTGTTGTATGTACTTGGTAACTAGAGCACTGGAGCCTATCTGCTTACACATGTTGCGGTGTGAGGCTGGAAATTTTTTACTACATTTGATGCATATCATTGAAGGTGCATGTGCTGGCACAACTGCGGATTCGAAAAATTCAACAATCAAGGCAATCATTATCTGAAAGATGTCCGCCGGGATCTGTCCCGATCACAATTACATTCAGAGGATTGAGGGGACGAGATGGCGAACTGATCTGAAAATGTCTTCATGCTTATCTTCATGTGGAAAAATCATGACGTCCATCTGATTGGCACCGTTACCAGAAGCAGTGCCGTTAGCACCCTGTTGATAGGTGCGGCATGTGTCAAGTTGTCATAAGAGAGGATGCAGGCGTGTTCATGGCTGGCATGCAGCCATATATTTACAGTCAGGCTGGTGAACTCGACGTGGGACAATTAACCAGTGACCTCGCGATCAAGCTTTGCTGATTTTGAGGTAGGGAATGATAATTATATCAGCCCCGGCGGGGAGTGTGAGAAAAAAAGGACAGGGGAAAGAAATGGGGGATGCAACGGTACCTTCACGTTGGCTCAACGCTGGCTTGCGAGGTTTTGGTGAAGTCAAATCGAAAGATATCGCAGCACTAATCCAACCTGCAAAGTCGTTATAGACAAACAAAACAAAACCGTCGTCTTGAAATTGGCCGTGCGCTGATCTTCATCTTCAAGGATGCGAGCGGGCTTGAAGCTTGACAAGTGAGGCTTCCCGGTCTAATAATAAGTCTGCTGTGTGCTTACTAGCACCGTCATCGGGAGTCGGGGTGACTTCAACCCTGTGACACCGCCACTCTTGAGCGCTCGGAAAGTGTCACCATTTGCAGCATGCCAGGGACCGACTCAAAACAGGTTTTCGAGTGGAAGTAGCGTCGGGATAAGCCGTGACCGGTGACGATATGGGTGCAAGGTTTCGATGAAGCTTAGCCTTACTAATGTCAGGAACTGCTGCCCTCCACACAGACAGGGCACCTATTGCGACAGCTAGCCGCAATCATAGGGCCTACATGAATGCTGGCTGTTCGATTGCTAGAGATAGGACTAGTGAGATTCAAATTCGAGGCAGACTCGGAAGCCAATTGAAGGCGTCTCAAATTTTTGGGGCACCGAAGTGCTGTTAGGGTATTCAAATTATCGCAAAATATTCTAATGCACCTGTGAAGTAAGCGCAGCAAGCCCGATTCAGAAAGGTATGATTGTTGGCCCATCTGTTAGCCCCCAAGCACCGCAGAGCTGCGCCTAGTGGATATGTACATAAGCTCCATGGGAATCAAAATTCAAGCGGTAAACGCGGAAGAGAGGCGAAGGTATGATACCAATCAGAACAACAATCAGTTGTGGACGGGAAATCGTCTCCCAGTCCGCGGACTTGCCATTGGGTAAATGGATGATCTAGCAACTGTCACCTATAAGCGACTCCGAGTCCGCTCAGCGAACTCGAGGCAAATTTGTATGCTTTTTGGAATGTTCTACTGCAGTACTGGTAATAACAATATGCTCTCATGTCAAGGTGATTGTTGGAATATCATGCGGTGCTGCGACTCCTGCCCAAGTCCTCGGTGTCATAAGCCAAGTACCTGCGACCCGGCCCTGGTTGATTGAATCTGAATCCGTCCTATTTCCTATATTCTTTCCTGATCCAGTGCTTCACGTTCGCCGTGTTAAATGGGAATCCGTACATGGCGCAGAACTACGTTAAAGCCTATTATTGGAGATCTCTGTTGCTCCCGGTGGTACTTACCCTGACGAGTAAGTTTTCCTACAATATGACTGGTTTCAAATGCCAATGATATTGTCTGTAGCGTGTCTATCATCAGCGCCCAATGAGAGATTATTGCTGCCTGGACTGATATTGAAAATATTCCCTATGAAAATGTTGCTGTGTGTACTTTTAGTTTGGTACAAACACAACTCTCCTTACACATCCTCCAGCACTGGCTCGAATATGCTGGTGCAACTGGAGTATGTCCCGCAGTCATGTCGTGCAATGCTATTATGGCGATGTCAATTATCCCACGTGTTCCCCAGCCTCTAGCTGACAATGGTTCATATCCCGAAATGATTTCTCAGTGTCAACTCTGGGTAACTCAGGCCCTTTTCTAAAAATGAGTTTTGAATTGCTGCTATGCGTGGATCAACACTGATGTCCTCGTTCTACACGATTACCCATCTTACGTGGCCCAAATGCCTATGACTGCTGAAGAAGAAAGGCTTTCCGAAGCAGTATTCTATAATATAACGGGCGGTGCGGCATACATATATGACTCAACGGAACGCAATTGATGCATATTATTCAGCCTTGGTGCGTTGTTATTTGAGATTAGTGTTAACTTGATTGAACCTTTTATTCCAACAGACCAGTACATGTACCTCTATGGGTGGACTGTTTGGCGCTGAGATGCTCCACCAAACCAGCTATGACGGGCCTTATCCTACGTCCTGAATCGCTAGGAGAATGTATCTCTGATATGATTTCGGTCTTGAGCGACGAGTACGTAATCGATTCCTGGGGTGTGGACTGGTTTCTGCGATACATGCCCAATTCCGTATGACAACCTCGCCGATTATCTTTTTTATGTGGCCTCCAGTGGTTATCATTCGAGGCGTTAGGAAAATTCCAGCTTTTCTATTTCCCACATCCAGACTTTTGACTCGCAGACAGACAGAACTATTCATTGCGTGTGTCGATACATTCTTTTGTTTCTAGATGATTCCTTCCGCCAAGCCAAGTTGAGTGATATTAGTGGCAGACACATTCTCTCGAACCATACATAGCACCTGCTGTTTGATGCGATTCAACATGACCATCAGCAACAATTATCAGGTCGACTCTTTGCTCAAGCATTACTGCATACCAGCCAATGTGCTTGAGATAATATTCGTAGCTATTCATACAGGTCAATTGTCGACCGCAAGACAAGCGAACCTCGGAGCTAGAGGTAGGATATTTCGTAAGAAATCGAGTCTTACACCACAATATTGTGCAGTGACTCACAAATTATTAATCAGACCAAAAGTTCTGCAGTATTGGAAACTCCTTGAAGTTTCTCATCTTCCCAAACGTCCTCCGTGCTAGTATTTTTAGTCACATTTTTCGCGCTTGGTTGGGGATTCGTTTGATCCCTCGACATGCGATAAACATGGCCAGAGCCAAATAGGCCAATGAAGCTCATAAAGATTGCGAATGTAGCAGCATAGAATGCGTAGAACTTGATTTCGGGCTCGCGGTGAGCCAGGTAGAGGAAAACAGTCCCCGAGCTGCAGTAGGTTTGGGTTAGTGAGAAGCTGCCGCAAGAAAGTACCGTGCATGACACTGACCAAAACATTGCCGCGACGCGGAGGCTACATTGCCAGCATTTAGCTCACATCTGGACTCGTTGCGGGCAACTTACATGTGAAATATGGTAGCAACGACTGCTCTTGCATGCATCTTGACAAGAAGGTGAACAAGGTGAGTGAGGGCACGGGTGGTTATTTCAAGTCAGACGAGGCACTGTAAGTCCTAAAATAACATCTCGTCTTCACCAACTCTGCCTTGACATCGTGGGTTCGGCACTGGTATTGGCAGGCGACCGCATGGATCATCGGAGTATGACCATCTCCTGTACAGAGAGGCTTATTTCAGCTTATTGTTTGATGGCGCTGTCTTAACAACAACTTTCTCTACTTCCATCAGTGCACTTGAAACAGCGGCCAGCACCATGTCGAGCCTTCCCGAGCCTCGCCCACCGTTAGCCAAGAAAGCATTTCGAATCATGGGAGCTAATATCTTTCTGATGTAAGCTCTCATACGATAGTAGAAACTAAAACGACCTGACCGCGACTGCTTAACAGTGCGCGCATCATCAATAGCATCTGGTAAATTGTTAGTTTTTATTGTTGTCAACATATTCTAAACTTTACGACTCAGCATTACGGTCATTTTCATCCATCTTGGCTCGACCATTCCAGCACTCAAGCCATATATCAACTATGCTGATCACTACGGGCTCCGGAGAAGTACGGCCTACTCTGTAGGCCTATTCCTTGTTGGATGCTTTTGGTGGTCTCGTCCATGGCGAGTGGTGGCACCGAAACAGGCCAAAAGCAGTGGCAAAAAGATAGGAAGGTGGCGAAGAATATTGTATGTGCTTCATTACATGTAAAGTCACTGTCTGACTAGTTCTGTGTGCGAATTACAGCTTCGGTGAGTTCGTGCTAACACTCGGTGAAGGAGCGACTCGGACTGATGTTGTTCCGATTCCAGCCACCACTGGTGCGTGTAACGCCATCAATGGATTAGGGTTCGTCTTCAAAACATGGAGGGGAGTATCTTTCAGCGTGTACATATATACGTTTGGCCTCCTGACCTTCTGTAATGGTGCTTGGTTCGTCTACATGGCGTACCTAGGAGCGGTGCCAATGAAGGACGAAAACCAAACTGTAGGCAACAATGATAGTCGGCCTGAAACGGAAGAGGTTACTACAGGGGAACATAACCATGATCACGCGCTCGGTGGGGTGGTTATGGTAGAGGAAGCAGTGGAAAGGGCGGCATAATGATAAACTTGAAGGCGAAAGCCAGTCACGTTACAATAAAGTTACTATTTGAAGGTTTTGAAAGCCCACGTTTGATTATTCTATGGTATGGGGGCTGTCAGGCTGACACATACGTGTAACACTGTGAGTAGCGAATGCATGGAAATTTGGTTGAAGCTTGAAGTTTTGAAGTCTCGAGGGTATTATGTAAGTCCAGGCGGATGCAAACATTATTGTGGCGCTTTGACGCAATTCAAACAACTTGAAGTTAACGACTTTGAAGGGTCGAAGGTTTCTGACTCCTAAGTAACAGTGCGGCCATGGAATTAATTCTTGAGCATTTTTGGTCTGTTTCTTCTTTCACGCTCGAACATTCAAGTTTCGCAATCATGACGCAGAGCTGGAGACGATCAAGCACGATTCTCGTCGTAGGCCTGCAAGCTTTTGGCATTAGCTGAGATGCACAGGAGAGTAATAAGCAGCTGCCGCATGTATCTCCACTTTCCTTAGCATGGCGTCATGAAGTTGGTGTTACTGACGTCACGACGCTCAACAGCTCCTATAAGTACGTTCCCCCTTCTCGCGCTTACCTTCTTCACCAACCCAAACCATGCGATTCCAATCTTCAGTATATGTCATCCTTCTCATCAGCTCCGCTTGCGCATCGAGCTGGTTTGGCTCCGACCCTGAATACACCAAATGGTCCCATTCGGACCTGCGCTCTTGGCTTGAAAACCACCATATTAAGGTTCCCTCTTATTTCGATCAATCTCAGCTTCGTGACCTTGTAGCAGAGAACTGGGCTTCCCCTCCCCCTGCTCCCCCGTCTTTTGCTGATCAGTCTCGTGCCTACGCCGACGCAGGCAGACAATGGAGTTACGACCAATACGCTCGTGCCCAGCACACGTTCCAGGACTTGAAAGATAACTCGTTCGATAAATGGGACGAGAGCAAGCTGAGAGAATTTCTACTTGAGCATGGCGTGGTTGCACCTTCTGGACCCCGCGAGCAGCTCGTTTTACTTGCTAAACAGAAGTACCGTTCATACACCGATGCTGCATCATACTACTCTTCCCTCGCCTCTGCAACTGCCACTTCAGCATACTCTGGTGCTACGGATTCCTTACATGATGCATCTTCAAGCGTGAGCAGCGTCGTAGCTCAGGCTACGCATGATGTCGGACGTGCTTTGGATGATAGCAAAGATTACGTCTACTCAACTTGGGATGATAACCGACTCAGGTCGTGGCTCGAAGATCACGGAGTAATTGAAGCTAGGAAGGCTAGCACCCGTACCGAGCTCATGAAGCTTGCAAACGACTACTACCGTAAGGCTACTGAGCCGGTATGGAATAGCTGGAGCGACTCATATATAGTACGCATCATCTCCTTCAATGCACAGCGCTCGTCTTGACATATCGTGCAGCGCGAGTGGCTGATAGCTCATAACCTACTCTCACCTTCTGACACTGCATCACGCTCCACCTTACTTGGAGAGATGAAGAAGTACTATTACTCCTCGACTGACAAGGTTTGGCATGCATGGTCTGACAATGAGTTGAAGTCTTGGCTGGTCGAGCACGGTCTCCTTAAGAGCGACGCACAGAAGAAACGTGATGAACTGGTGAAGATGATCGAGTAAGTAGCTGATGTTCCCTTTTGCCAGTTCCTCATCGCTTCTCAGGGATCACTACCATTCTGCATCAGACAGCATATGGGGCGCCTGGAGCGATTCAGACATGCGCCAATGGCTTTCTGAGCATGGCTACGTTGATGATAGAACTGCCATGCAGAAAAAGCGTGACGAGCTCGTGAAGTTGATGGACAAGAAGTGCGTGTTATTCGTTCGATGCGCTTGAAATAATCTGACACTTGACCAGATACAACGACGCTTCCGTGCGCACTGCTCCCTATCTGGTGTGGCCGGACGCTCGTTTGCGGGCGTACCTCCGGGAGCGTGGTCTTAGCGAAGATGCACTCCCAACGAGTAGACCTGGGTTATTGCGTGCGTATCCTTGTTGTCATCTATGCGAACCGAAGTTCACCTACCGCAGAGGAGACTCGCATTCGCTGGGTTCAAGCATCTAGCCGTGCTGAGACACTCTTCGCGAAACTGAAGGAGATTGTTAATAGTAGCGTAGGTGCTGTGGAGGATAGATTGGCTAGAATCCTCGAGGTTTGTTTGTATGCACCTCTTCTTCGTTATAATTCAATTTTTTTTCTTTAGCTCCTGAGTGGCCACGCCTTCGACAAGGCTGGTGACGCCCGTGCTTATGCAGAGGACAAGAAAGGCTGTGCGTGGCACTGGGGTTCTCAAAAGGCGGATGAAGTGCGGGGATACGCTGATGAGAAAAAGGAGGGTGGCTGGCATTGGGGCTCGCAGAAGGCTGATGAGGCGAAAGGAAAGGGTGATGAGTACGTTGAATATGCCAGGAGTAAGGCACACGAGAGAGGATATGATGAGAAAGTGAAAGGTGCGGGTGAGAGCATTAAATGGGGTGGGGAGAAAGTGAAAGGTGCTGGTGATGAACTCTAAGCAGATAAGTTCGACTGATTTCACATGAACAGAAAACGCAGTATAGTATTTGTACCGTATATGTTTTTCGTGTATAAAGTACTCACGACTACATCCTGCCATCGGTCGCCATTTAAGAAACGAGGCTGGGGTGACCGTATAGGAGAAATCAAAATACATATGAATTCACAGGAGGCGGCCGTTCGACTGGGTAACTTTCTAGTCAAGTAATTTGAAATTGATTATCCTTTTTGAGAAACGATATATAAATGAAAAAGTAAATCCCTTCGTTCCGATATCACTTCGCTTGAACTCTTCCACTCCTGATCTCCAGTTTATACGCCATGAAAGCTGTCGTTCTTGGTGCTGCAGGTATACCAGATTTCTCTAGCTACCAATGCATCAGATCTCTTACTTGTCTACAGGTGGAATTGGCCAGCCCTTGTCCCTTCTTCTCAAAGCAAACCCCGCTGTGACCGAGGTAATTCAATCCTGCCACATCCGGCTCAGATCCTGAATTATCCAACAGCTTGCTCTCTATGATATTGTAAACGCTCCTGGCGTGGCAGTGGACCTTTCTCACATCGCTACCCCTTCCAAAGTCGAAGGTTTCCTGCCACCCGATGGCGGTCTCGAGAAAGCACTCACTGGTGCCAACGTCGTCGTCATCCCTGCTGGTATTCCTAGAAAGCCTGGAGTAAGTTCTCATCCATATTACAAATAAGATCGTCTCTCATACGATTCCATAGATGACTCGGTTAGTATTCTTCTTCGGGTCGTAGCCTAGGTGTATCGTTACTGATCTTTATGGCGCCATCTAGTGACGATTTGTTCAAGGTTGGCTCACTGACTCACGTATATCCTCTTATTACTTATACTTACATAGATTAATGCTGGCATTGTCCGTGACCTCGCCACCGCTATTGCCACCACAGCCCCAAAGGCTTTCGTCCTCGTCATTTCCAACCCTGTTAACTCCACAGTACCTATTGTTGCGGAAGTTTTTAAGAAGAAAGGTGTCTTTGATCCTAAGAGGTAAGATCGTGATACATGATACGTGATGCTGCATCATAGGCACTGATAAAACACAATAAGGATTTTCGGCGTAACAACCCTCGATGTCGTCCGGGCTTCCACTTTCGTCTCCGAAATACTCGGTGATCGTTCTTTGTCACCTTCAGTATCAGTCCCTGTCGTTGGTGGCCACAGTGGTGTTACCGTCAGTTGTTCTCCGAATGCTGAACAGTTCGCGAATAACTAACATCACAATCAGATTGTTCCTCTGCTTTCTCAATCTTCCCATCCTTTACCCTCCTCCCTTGATGCCACTGCCATTGATGGACTCATCAACCGTATCCAATTCGGTGGAGACGAGGTTGTCAAGGCTAAGGATGGCGCTGGCTCAGCAACTCTTTCCATGGCTTACGCAGGTGCCGAGTTTGCTGGTAAAGTGATTCGTGCTCTCAATGGGGAAAAGGGAATCGTCGCCCCAACCTTTGTCAACCTGGCCTCTGACAAGTCGGGTGGTGACGCCCTCAAGAAAGAACTTGGCAAAGACTTGGAGTACTTCTCTGCTCCAGTTGAACTTGGTGTACGCAAACACAATGGCTGCTGTACATATCTGACGCTGATATACATCACTAGGTTGATGGTGTCGCCAAGATCAACCTTCTCGGCAAGGTCAATGATGCCGAGAAGGCACTTGTCCAGGCTGCTCTTCCCGAGCTTGCTGCTAACATTGAGAAGGTCCGTATCTTATCCTAATCATTTCAACGTGACCTAAAGGCATCCATGTTTCAGGGAGTCGCCTTTGTTGAAGCTCCTAAACTCTAATTTAAGTTACCATGCGTGGTGTTGTGACGGATACTCGTGAAGCCAACCTGTATAAAATATGCTTTGTAGGAGTTATTGTGTTAGAAACTAGACTCGTTAGTCCTGGGTGGCAGTTTGGCCATGCAAGTTCTTGAGATGCTCTTTTCTCAAGTCGCGTTACGGCTGCGTGGATTGAACGTTTGAACCGTCGAAGATCTTGAACATACATGAAGCAAACCGTTATTCAGTGGATTCTGGCATTTCAACTGCTTCTGGTCGACATTTTTACGTACTACATAGCAGGCAGACAAATAACATAGATAGCATACACGGACAGATCAGAAAAATGTGGGCTGGCATACAAGGAAGGGCGTGAATCAATGATGCTGCAGTATGTGTAACAGTGCGTGAGGGTATGGTAATTCATCTTCGTCGACTTTAAACATCAGGTCAGTGTCATCACATCAAAAAAATAATATGTATGTAAAGCAGTCTTGTCCAAGAGCAAAGAGTTTTACGCGAAGGAAGAACGAAGCAGAGGTCGGAATACATGGCAGACGATGCGAGTAGGTTATGGTCCCCTCAGACGACGTGATATGGTCTATGCTGGGACCATTCTCCGTGATGCTGTCCTCCTCAATGCAGTTGGCGTCGCACTCAGGTTCTCTTTTTCATCAACTTCGCTCGGCACACTCGAGCTTATGCTGATGCGGCGTGCAGCGACAGATGTTCTTGGGGTAGACTCTACCGAGCTCGTCGAGACTCGTCTTGGTGTTACACTCACGACAGGTCTCGTTGTGGCTGATTTTCCGAGCGAGGCACGGGAGGTAGATGCAGCGAGGGGTGTGCGCGTTGGAGGGGTGGTTGCCAGTGATGGCCGGGCAGCCCCCTTCGGAGCTGGTGGTCCCATCTTCCCCATGACGTTGGCTCGGACGCTCTTGTTAAGGGCGCTGAGGCTTGCACGAGGCGCTGTTGAGGGAGTGTCTGATAGCTTGCCGTCCTTAGAGACGTCTGACATGGAGGAGGGGGGGCGTGACGCAGTGGAGGGCATTCCAATCATAGACTCTCGCCTTATGGCCCTGACCATCGCTGGCGTACTTGACGCGTTTGTGGTTGTAGCAGAATTCTTTATCGCAATTTTCCTCTTAATCTGTTCAGGTACTAGTTCAGAGACGAAAACATATATATATATGAATACTCACGAGTTCTAGCTCTTGCTGCTTGGAGTCTAGGGCTATATTCAGCCCATTGACGTCTTCCCGGTCCCTTTCGCGCTCTTTGCGAAGCTGTACGATCGTCACCTCGTGTGCCGCGCTCTCCTGTTGCAGCTCGTGGACTGTTCTTCTCAGACGTGCAACTTCGTCCACGAGAGAACCGACGCGCTCTTTACTTGTGCTCAACTTAATATCGCTTTCCGCTCGCTCACGGAGAGCAACTTCGAGCTGACCACGAAGGTCCTTCTCAAGGTTCTGCAGATCCTGCAGTGCGCGAGTCTGAGACGAAGAAGAGCGAGACATTTCCACCTTTAATGTGGAGATCTCTTCACGCAGTGCCTCGACCTCATCGGCATGAGAGTGAACGGTACTGCTGAGCGAGGCGATGGAGGCATTGCGCTCCATGATGTTCTCTTCGAGTCGTGACACGTTCTCGCGCGCGAAGGCGAGTTCAGCTGTCATCTCATTGATGTGGGACGCATGCTAAGAACACAAGCAACTTTAATGCATGGATGAAAGAGATGCAGAGAAATTCATACCTCCTCGCCAGTGCGAACAAGCTCTGCCTCGAGCTCGTTGCGATGGTTCTCTCCATCACTCCATTCCTCTTCTATACTCAAGATTTTGGCCTCGAGGGATTCAATGTCTGCTTTCAGCTCTTCCTTATCGCTCAAAAGTTCTTCGACATGGGTGCGGAGCTCTGCAGATTCTTGATGAGCCGCGTCAAGCTCCCCGCGTACAATTTCAACGTCCTGACGAGCAGTCTCGCGATCTCGATACGCAGCCTCAAGATCCTCAGAGGATCTTTCTGTGTGTCTCCATTGCGCCTCGAGTTCGGCTTTCAGAGTGGCGAGTTCCGACTTGAGCGCGATGATTTCGTCTTCCTTCGCTTTGAGAGCCTCGCAGACACGCTCCAGGTCAGCAGTAGCTTGCAAGGCGCGCTGGAGCTCCTCAGCATGTGCGTTATTCTCGACCTGGAGTAGCTCATGGTCAGCGACCATCCGCGCCTGTTCCTCCGCCCATGCAAACTCAATTGTACGGTGCCTTTCTCGTTCCTCTTCTCTTGCCACAATCAGGGCCTCCTCAGCCATCGAGCTCCGGGTGGAGTTCGACGTGAGATGGACCATTTGCTCTTTGACTTCCTCGTTCGCTAGGATACTTTCTTCACGAGATTGCGAAGCTGCGGTGTCGGCTTTGGGCTGCAATTCCTCCTTTTCGCGCTCGAGTTGTGCGATTTGCCGATGCAGCATTCGCAGGGCTTCCCCGCTTGCCTCGTCCATGATGCTCCGCTCCATGCTTTCCTGCCTGGAGGTATCCACCTCATCTTCTAGAGCGCGACACATTCGCTCGAGTTCTCCTGCTTTTTTCTTCCAACTTCGCAAGACGTTTTTGCCCTTCTCTTTTTCTTTCTCAGCGGCCTCTGCGCGCCGAGTGAGCGCTTGAACGAGTTCGTCTCTGGCTCCTAGGTCGATCTCGTACTGTGCACAAAGTTCCTGATGAAGGGCCAACTGCGTGCGAAGACTCCAGATGATATCTTCTTCCCTGGATGCTGTACGTGAATGGGCGGACTGGGGTGGGGTCGGTGGAATCATGGTTCCGGGTGTGTAATAGGTTGTCGCATTGGCACGGAAAGGGTCGGGCTCCGGTGCAAGTACGAGTGACGCGCTCGATGGGTCGTTGATGTCCGCTTCTGGGGCATGCTTCTTGAGCATGCTCTGGAAGACAGTATCACTCAAAGCGCGTGAGCGGCTCCTTACTACCTTCGGCAGGGATGTAGGCGGAATGCTGATATCATCTGAGAGTGGAGACGTGGGGACAGAAAGAGCAGTAAAGGAGAATGAGGTATCGATTGGAACATCGAGGAGACCTTTGAAGGGTGTAGAGGTGGCTGCTGCGGTATCATGCGAGAGCTCAATCGCGTTGTCAAGGAGAGGCGTCTTGGAACCTGCTGGAATAACAGAGACCTCATTTCCTGGACTCATGTTAAATATATTAGAATTATCGGGTGGCAGTCCATCTTTCAGTGGAGGAGAAAAGACTTCCATAGCACTTGGGCGAGCGTTACGTGCAAGTCGGTCTACGAACGAGGTCGGGGAGGGCTCAGAGGTTGTTGCGGAAGTGTCGGGGCTAATGACCTTGTGGGCATCGCGGGAGAAGAAACGTACGTTTTGCCCTGTGCCTGGCGTCTTTGGGTGACGGAGAATGGACCTCACGCTATTGAATGTGCCGTCGGGTCCAGGGGTGATAGAAGGTGTTTCGAGGGATTGGCGAGATGTATCTTGGTTCTGCTTATATGTATCTGTGCTCTGGCGAGCTGTATCCGAGCTTCGACGAGTGTCCGGGGAGTTGCGTGGGAGAGAGAGTTGTGAGGCTGTGAAGTTGAAGAGTAATGAGGGGGTTCTTGCATGGACGGAAAATACGCACAATTTGACTTTAGATGAAGATGAGACCTGACTTTCTTTGGGAACCCTATGGTTGGGAGTCTCAGTGACGAGGGCTGACTGTCGCTGTTGAACTTGGTCGATAAGCGTGTCAATTTCTTGCGCTGCCTTGATGGTGATGGCGGGGGTGATGGGCTGGGGAATGGAACGTCTTGATCGTTGGTGTGGTCATGAAATACGGACATGTTGGGGTGTTGCTCGTAGACTCGGGAGAGGACATCTGTGGGTGCAGAGTGCGCAGAAGACCGATCCGAGTCGCTGTCGTTGAGTTGGCGAGAAGGCTTTAGTGCGTTAGTTAACTTGGACCACATAGTAGATTAAGTTGCTGCCAGTGGTGGACAGCGTGGAGCAAGGCGTCGTCGCGGTTGAGGGTAACGACGGACAAGAAGAGATTGTGGTAGTTGGAATTTTGAACCGACGCGTAGTCACGTGCTACTCGAACTTGTCGCGAGAGTCACGTGCTTTGTGGTTTTTCCTATCAGAATTTTATGTAAGGTATTGAAAAAGTCCTTGTACATTGGGTCCATCTACATATTGCCTGTAGTGGCTACAACAAGGGAAGACCGCTGGTCAGTACAACGGTGGTGCGATCCCGAAAGGAAACGCTCCACAGGTCAAATGCATTGTACCCGGAAGCAGCAAGAACACTAGCAACGTACGATGCTAATTGTTGGTTATCGGTAGTCGGACCTAGACCAGGACTATAGTTTCCAGATTTGCCTAGGCCTACGGAAGACTAGGCTTCTATAGTCCAACATCCGAACTGGTGTCCTTTCTGCCTTCATCAGAGACCTGTTTTGTCTTAACGCACCTGGAATAATCAATCCGTCGGCGGTCATGTACCGTAAATGTGGCACAATTGCGCTCTGACTCCATGTAGCTCGACCCTGTGACTACATTTCACTTGGTCTAACTGGCATCACTTGGAATTCTCAATGGATGCTGCGATTAATTATTGATATTGATCCAGACCCCGAGTCATTTTTTCATGCTGTCTTCAAGGCGCCTGTATACAGTCAAGTCTCGTGTGATCGTTACACATCAGCGCAATAGGGTTGACGAGCTCAAAGAGCCGATAGCAATTCCGTTAGAAATAATGTTGACAGACATCTGGTTAATTAGATGCCTCGTAAATTTCATGTAGTGGCACCGATATGGGGTAACTTCTGTGCCAGCGCTCGCGCGCTTGTGCATGGACGATGCTATGGAAAAATTAACCTCAATACGGGTCAATCAAAAGGCCCAATACGTATATACGTCTCACCCGCTCCATGACTTTATCATTTGGGGGGAGCCGTTGTACGTGTACTGGCTGACGGGTGACGGATGCACGGTTTCCTCGGATTCTTGATTCTGCGTTTCGCGGCTGGCAGTGCACTGGGAATGTTTGGTTTTGTGCGGATCAGAGGACCCCCGTGCAGACCTAATACATCTGTCGTGTCGTTGTATCGCTGCTACTATCGCAGTCGTATATAGGGGACCTTCCGATTTCGGCTCGCCATAGAAACATCTAGAGTGCAGACTGTTCCTTCCGGGCAGGTGAAAAAAGTAAAGACAGTAGAATTGGAATGACTTGTGCATATGAAGTATTTCTGAAGACGTGGTCGCTGCATCCATGTTTCGTTAGTTTGGCCCGTGTGAAGGATCCTTGTGTGAAGAATCTTTGTCTTCTATCGCCGACGACGACCACGACGAGGTTGACAGAAACCTGTTTATCATCGGTTAGGACAAGCCTACAGCAGAAATGCCGTCGTCTCCTCGTCTGCCTGTTCTCCTCCTTCCCCACCCGCTCATTCTTCTACCCGCAGCCCGTCTTACTATTCCCATCAGTCGTGTCCTTGCTGAAGCGATACTCACTCTCTTGGATGATTCCGACTCAGCCCAACCACTACTTGCAGCTATCCCAATTCCAGGTTCCTCCGACGCAGGCAGCCCTGACTCTGCATTTGACGTTTCTAACGCTATAAACTCCCTTCCGACTTATGGAACTGCTGCTCGCGTCGTGCGTCTCGTACCCCCAAGGACTTTGTCTTCTCCTGATGCCCCACGTCAACCATATCTTCTTTCCCTCCATGGCCTCACTCGTATTCGTCTCGTTTCCCCACTTCAAATGGACACCACTTCCTTGGATACTCTTCCTCTCCACAAAGTGTCATACCCCTCCGCCGAAGGAACTCCCTCCAAAGGGGCAGTAGAAGCTTTTAAAGATGCTGCTCTCAGTCTCTTAGACCGCCTTGCGAAAGACTCAGTTCGGCCACAGCGCAAGGACGACTGGTTAAGAGTCGCAGGCATAGTCGAGGACATCTCCGAACAACGTGCTGCGTGGATGGCGGACGTCCTCGTTGCAGCAGTCAGTGGTCAATATGGTGACAAACTCGGTCGGTGCACCGCCATGTCTCATGCGCTTGCACTCACTCCCATATGTACACTAGCTTTTTTGGCTGCTACAGATGTGGAAGATCGCCTTAACCGTGCTACCGAGCTTTTTGTCAAGCAGTCATCCATTCAGGAGGTGTCAAAGAAAATCGCTACTGCCGTTGATGAGTCGCTTTCTCGACAACAGAAGGAATACTTCCTTCGCCAGCAGTTGGCCGCCATCCAACGCGAGCTTCACAGTCTCCACAACTCCCCAGATACCGCTGGTCCTGGCTTTGGTACAGGCGGGGCCACCAGTGAATTGGACGACGATGAACAAGCAGATGCGGATGACCTTGCTTACTTACGTCGCAAGATCGAGGCTCTCGAAGTCGGTACTGATGAACGGAAGGTGGGTGTCCGCGAGTGGCGGCGATTGAAGAGGATACCCCAGGGTAGTGTCGAGAATGGTGTTATCCGGTCATATGTAAGCATCATTTGGCACATCAAGAGTTTCTACTCATTGCGGTACAGTTGGAGTGGCTTACGAGTGTACCCTGGCCATCGACTTCAACTGTGTCGAGCACGTCCCTTGATGTTTTGAGGGACCACAGCTTCCTCACCAGGGCACGGTGAGTCATGAGTATGCGAGAAATGCCTATTTCACACCAAAGCGTTTCATGTCATGTCACGCTGACCCGCATTTTTTTAGGGCACAACTGGACGCAGACCATTATGGCCTTGACCAAATCAAACGGCGACTCATGGAATACTTGGCAATCGTACGCTTGCGTGCTATTGCCGAAGCAGCAGCAGCAACTTCTGCTTCGCCACAGACTGAATGTGATAGTGCAAACCACGGCGCGCTCGTGCCTGCCTCCACCCCTAGCGCCATCGACAAAGGAGCACCCAGTGCTGTCTACCCACCGAAGAGCAAGGGCGTCAAGGGGCCCATACTTTTGTGCGTGTCCTCCTTATTAATGCTGGTGATAATTGTTCAATGTCGTAAATATAAAGGTTCGTCGGTCCCCCTGGTACAGGTAAGACTTCTCTGGGGCAATCAATCGCGAAGGCCCTGGATAGACCATTCCAGCGGATATCCCTGGGTGGTGTGAGGGATGAGGCAGAGATCCGGTACGCGTCTGTTTGTTTGGCTGGTGCTTGGAGATTGAAGTCGATTGACAGGGGACATCGGAGAACGTACGTGGCGTCCGGACCTGGTGCAATTGTGCAAGCTCTGCGGAAAGCTGGCAGAAATGATCCTGTTATCTTGTTGTGAGGTTCTTTGGATGCTACTACATCAGCAATGCGCTTATGAGACATAACAGGGACGAAGTGGACAAAGTGGGGCATAGTAACTTCCACGGCGATCCTGCGGCTGCCCTTCTTGAAGTACTTGATCCAGAACAGAATCATTCGTTCAATGTCGGCCTCATTTTGCACAAATTGGTGGATATCCTGGAGCTGACAATTAACATTCAGGACCATTACATCAATGTACCGATTGACCTTAGTCAAGTTCTGTTTATATGCACGTCCAATACCCTGGACACTATATCTGCACCTTTGCTCGATCGGTGCGAGGTTGTTGAATTATCAGGTGAGGTTTTCGACAAGTCTTGTCACTGTCAATTCTTACAGCCCCCAGGTTACACATATGATGAGAAGATGCATATCGCTCGACGCTTTCTTCTCCCAAAGCAGATTCAAGCTAATGGACTTTCAGACTCGCAGCTGTCGCTGACTGACAGCGCGCTGTTGCACATCGCGACGATGTACACCCGTGAAGCAGGCGTCAGGAGTTTGGAACGTGCTATCGGCGCTGTGGTACGATACAAGGCAGTGGAGTGGACTGAGCACCTCGATTCCCCTTCAGCAGGCGAAGAAGGGACTGTCGTCGCGAAGAAGAGCGACTGGCATGCTATTGTGGAAGAAGACGAGCTTGAAAAGATTTTAGGTATACCTCGTTGGGACGGTGAGGAACGTGAACGGGAGGAGAAACGCGGGGTTGTGTATGGGCTGGTTGTCACGGGTATGGGCGAAGGTGGTATTCTGCCAGTGGAGAGCACGGCTTTACCGGGTGCCGGGAGGTTGAAGCTGACAGGGAGCTTGGGCGATGTGATCAAGGAGAGCGGCGAGATTGCTCTGAGTTGGGTCAAGACACATGCTTTTGATCTTGGTATTACTGCGGGGAGAGGCATAGACCCACTCAAGATTCCTGATCCAATCGATATACACCTTCATCTCCCTTCTGGCGCTCAGAAGAAAGATGGACCGAGTGCAGGCATTGCGATGGTGAGCATTTTCGCGGAGATGTGGCAATCTTGAACTAAGGTTATTGTAGATATGCGCATTTGTGTCCCTTCTAAGCGGCGCCTGTGTGCCAAAGGACATCGCGATGACGGGAGAGGTAGGTTCATTCAATCGATATTTATAAGCACATCTGATTTTCGTCGAGATTACGCTTCGTGGACGCGTAACCCCTGTCGGCGGTATTCGCATGAAAGTGCTTGGTGCCCACCGTGCCCAGATACGCAAAGTCATCTTACCCTGGGCGAACCGCAAGGACGTGGAGCACGATGTAGCTCCGGAAGTCCGACGAGAGATGCAATTTTTCTTTGTGAGGACTATTGATGAGGCTCTTGAGGCTGCATTTGGGCGAGGCGCGCTGGGCTGGAGAAGGGAGACCGTGCTACTGGAGAGTAGGCTGTGAATCTAGATGTCGGTGTCTGGAGCTGAAAGGAGGCGGAATCTTCGATTTATTATGTATTATAATAATTTAGGACCAAGGGCCACCCCAGTTTTATGTATACCTCAGCAGTACGTTGTGTCTGCAGTTGATACATGTACAATTTATTTTTCGCGATAACGGTTCAATGCTTTACGAACTCTGCAGTCATCCGAGGCAGGGGCAGTAGGGAGTCTAAGATTACATATTAGATCTTCCTCTTTTACTTTTGCTACTAGGTTCTCGTTCCAAAAGCAGAAGCTCTGTGCTGATATGACACAGGGAAACTTTTCACCCTGTGCCAACTATGGCCCCCGAGCTTGGTCTTCTGAACGCATTGCAAGCATGTGTGACAGAGCTCAAAGTTCGCAAGCCAGCTGACAGGCGAATCCCGCCGTCTCAGAGAGAGCCACCTCTACTCACCACCCACATGCTCGTTCCGAGTTCGCGAGATGTCTGTCGTCCCGGGCAGCATAGTCGAAGAGCTCTATGGCATCCATGCCATCAGGATTCCTTCTTCACATCATCTCTCGGACTCACACATCCCTTTCATCATCGCCGTCACCTCTGAAGGGGGCTAAAGTCATTCCTCACGTACATAATCTGGACATATGTTTTCAGGGGTGTGAATTGCGAGAAGCGTTAGACATGCAGCGTTGATGTTGTTGATGGGTAACTATTCATTGAATCTGGAATCTGGATCGATGACGATTTTTTTCTCGAGATCTAAATGGGCCGGGGAGAGCATTGCACTAGGAAAATGCTGCAGCTATAGTTTGGTAATAGTGTTGACTCGGGTTCACAAGCATAATCCAGTATCTGAATCACACTCTTCTTTGTGCTTTCTCAAGCTTCGCGTACTCTCGACAACAGGTTTATGGTCTATACACCACACCTGGACAGCTTTCAAAACGATCTCGTATATATCATGGCAATTTGCACTCAGATTCGTTCATCTGACTTTGATTACTTGAAGAATGATAACTAATTGTGGAATATGAAGAGGATTCGGTAAGGGATACAGGGCGATGGCAAAACTACTAGGAGTACTAACACTCCGACAGCGAGAGCTTTTGAGTTCGATAGAAAAAGAACATAACCACTACAACCGTCTTCTATTACATGCAAATGCAAGATGATATCCTGTGCCTCCTTCAGATGGCGATTTGAATTGACGGGCGAAAAAAAAAGTGAGTGTGTGAGAAAGAGGTAGATCGCGTGCACGGAGTGAGATGTGTGTGTAAGGGAAAGAAAGGTCAAGGTGTCTATGCGGTTGCGCGTTTGATCATCTAGATGGATTGTCAGGGTTCGTCAAGGAAACTATAGAAAAGAACTCGTACCTCTCGAGCCCAGCGTAGCGTCTTCTTAGTTTCTGGCTGCATACCACGCTTACTGCGGAATTCATGCGCGATCCATTCCTCGAGTAGTTGCTCTTTGATCTGACCGTTGGGGAAGCAGTCTGCGAGATCACCAATGAGGCCAAAGGAAAGCTTCACAACGGCGTCGGATCTCTCCTCATCAGCTAAACACTGATGAACGAGCTCCAGGATGCTGGGCACATGAGGGAGTAGTGCGGGTGCTAAGAGTACATATAAGCGTCCAGAAGACGAGTTCCAAACGAATGGGCAGACCTTTCTCAGTATTCTTAAATCCAGTCACAACACCGGTGTATGCCTCTAAAATTCCTTCCCGTAGTTGCGCGACATAATCCGTAAGATCGAAGTCAAGCTGACAAGTGTCAATTAGCACCGAGATGACCGAAAAATCTAATGGACTAGCTTACAGGGTTAGGTTGTACAGCACCTGCTTGTCTAAGCACGTCCATAGTCGTGTTAAGATAAGGATCGAACGCAGGGCCAATAGCGAGTGCAATATCGCCAAAGCAAGATAATATTGATATCTTGACGTTGCGGTTAAGAACGTTGCTCTGCAGGTTCTCGAGCAGAACGTTCATGAACGCGCCTGCGTATTGGGCGCTCTGATCGCCCAGTGCACGAGAGATATCGCCAATGATGCCGACGGAGACCATGCATAACTGGGTATCTTCGTGTGCCTTGAGGGCGGGATACAGGAATGGTAAGAATGCTTGAATATATGGTGCGAAGCCTGCCTCCAAAGCTGACGAAAGTCTTTCAGTCTCAGAGTGGGCTAAATAGGGGAAGCGTACCAGCAGCTAGAGACCCAACAACCAGGAAAGCATCCTCAAGCACTGTCGACGTCTTTCCGGCTCCTTGGATAAGCTGAAGAACGAGGGTCATGATACGATCTGCCATGGGCTGAATGCGTCCGACAAGCCTCCGAATAACACTCTGTAGAAATATGAGCGATTATGCAACGAAAGAGGCACGATGCTTTACAATGACAACGCTGCAGAGATTGCTCTGTAGTTCATTCCAGTTATTACGGTCATCGATGCCGACGATCTGGTTCTATAAGTGGATGTGAGATGGAACTCAAGGCGATGTGACGAGGAAACGCACCTGCATATTCAGGAGCTGCTCCATCCTCTGCAATATCGCAATGATGGTATTCTGTACGACGGGAATACAATCATTAGACGAATGGGAAACGTATGATGTAATGGCTTCGTATGCGGAGGTGCGGAAGTTGGATTCGTTTGCGGTCCTGTAAAAACGTCATCAGGGACAGATGCCACTGTAACATGACTAGACTAACGTCTCTGTCACCCTCAGGAGGGCGCTTACTATGCCCTCAAAGTATGGGGAAAGCGGACTCTCAGGAGCGTCGGTAACATATTCCTCGAGATAGATGCCAATCTGATCAGCAAGGTTCATAAGGGCCCAACAGCAATTGGTCACGATACGTGGGCGATCAGAGAGACCATTGACGAGCGCTGAAACGAGAGGATGTAGGTGGACATCAGGCTTTATAGTAACGATTAGCAGATCGCAAATTCGTCCCAGCGTCCACGCGGTAGTATCCTTGACGTGAAGATTATCATCGTTCATCATGCCGATCAGGAGGGGAAGAGCCTGGTTTACGAGAGGGGTGAGGACTTGGGGGTCTGGACCGTCCAGAATAGAGCCGAACGTCATTACGGCAGCCTCACGCTGATGCCAGTCTTGAGCTTTGATGTGTGCCTCGATAAAGGGAATGACAGTAGGTACAATGGGATCCGCGACAGCTTGGGCCATATAGCTGAGACAGGTACCGGCACTCATGGCAAGGTTCCATTCGCCCTCGTCAGCGTCTTCGTCTTGTTGCGTTAGAAGGTTAAGAAGAACTGGGATAACCTCGGGCAGAGCAACCTTGGCGAAGTGCTTGGACTCAAGTTCGGGTTGTTCATCGTATTCGGCAGCCTGATGGAACGCCGTGATTGGTCAGGAAAGTACGACATATGTAGAAACGGCATACCTCTCGTGCCTCGTGTGCAAGTTCAATTTCTTCCTCACATACGGTGGTCCAGAATTCCACAGCCTGCAGCGCAACTCGTTCATCAGAATGCTTCATGCCCATGACAGTAAGCTGGAAAGCATATTCTGTCAGGAGGACTCATAGAAGAATAAACGGGTGGCCATACGCCGAACAATGCTTGCTCCATATAAAATGCCATTTTGTCATAGTACAATGCCATGATCTTGACCAAACACTCAAAAGCACCAACTTGAACGGACACCGATGGATTTTGAGTGGCTTCGCAGACGACTTGCATAATGTAGTTTCGCTCTCCCTAACCGCTTCTTTTAGCATGTAGATGTCAGAGAAAGAAGAGTTATGCACCTCTCGGTCAAAATTATCCCGGACGAACTCCAGGGAATTAAACAGGGCATGGACTGCAGCTAGCTGGACTTCTGAGGATTGTTCTTCCTTGCGGGCGCCATGAATGACAGCAGTTAAGATCTCGTTAGACCTTAAAGCCAGAACTTCCGGTTTCTGGTGCGAAGGATGAGGATGGACCTGTGGTGTGGCACAAAAGTATACGCACTATGGTTTCACATATGTAACCAATAGCCTGCAAGGTGGCGATCTTGAGATTTGTGTCATCAGAGGTGTTGATAAAACCGAGAAGAATTTCGATGAGATCCGGCCATTGGCCGGCAGGTAGTTCTACTGCTGCGATCGCAGAGACGACTTGAGCAGCGACTGCACCTGCTCTTGGTTGAGGAGAAGCAAGAGTTACAAGGGAGGCCTCTTTGATCTTCTGTCTGGTATCGGCAATGAGGGCCATCCACCTTGCGGAATACTCGTCCTGCCTGGTGGATTCCTAGACATGGTGTGAGGAGGGGGCGGGATGGAGAGGTGAGGAATACGCGTTTACGTACGCGGGCTGAGAGGGCATTTTTGAGTGCGAGACCAGCGGCATTACGGGTATGGATCTGAGAGGTCTCATTGCGTAGCTCATCTGATAATATCAGCATGTACGCCGGCTGTCGTAGTAGCGATAGCGATGAGCATGCTGAAGAAAAAAGGGTGACCAGAGCGTACGTAGTTCTCCCTAGAAGCATTTTCAAGTTGTCGAGTGGCATTTTGACGCGTTTCAGTGTCTGTCAAAGGCGGGGGTTATGGGCGGACTGGAGGGTGAAAAATGGCGTACCAGGAGATAGGGTATTAGCAAGGAGTTCGCTGGCGTTCATGATTTCTGTCGTTGCAGCACGTCGTTTGATATGAAACGGAGGAAAGAAAAAAAAAGGAGAGATGAGTGTGGTGATCAGAGACAACGATGGAGTGCGTAGAACGATGAAGAAACCGCCAACAAACGCACGGCAAGCGGCTTTTCAAATTTCGTGTTTTCTGTTGTCACCAACCAACACCCCTTGTTATTCATTCAACTCATGGCAGATCGCGTGAGCCCCACAATATCATTTTATTGTCATCCTTAACTCTTGACTTTCAGGGTCGTGCATCAAGAGGTGGTCGCGGTGGTTCTGCACCTCGTGGTCGCAATGCTGCACCCTCTTCTGACGTCAAGTGAGTCATCCCTGCATTCACCAGTAGCCCCTCATGTTGGAAAGACTCAAGTAAAGGCAAGCGTGAGGCAATCCTCGACCTTTCCAAGTACGTCAATGAGAGAATAAGAGTCAAATTCACCGGCGGTCGTGAAGGTAAGCAACATAATCAATCGATCATCAGTTGATCATAACCCATTGCCAGTCACTGGAATCCTCAAGGGATACGATCAACTGCTCAACCTTGTACTCGATGAGGTCGAAGAAGAAATTAATGGTCTTGCCATCCCTTCATCAATGTACGCTCTGCTGACAGTTCATCCACAGAGCCAGAGCCTCAAACACGTAAGCTCGACCTTGTAGTCCTTCGCGGACCTACCATCACCCTCCTCAGCCCTGTTGATGGCTCAGAGGAGATTGCAAACCCTTTTGTCGCTCAGGAGTAAAAAGTACCTTGCGTGCCCGATGTAGCACTTCTTTGTACAACTAAATAAAACCCGCTATACTTGGCTACTTGGCGATAGGAGACCACCCTCGACTAATGTATCGTAAGCGAGGGCTGAATAAGATGCACGTAACATGTCTATGAGCTATCGCAAAACACCGTCAGGTGTCAGATCTACCGTCGCCAGATCTGCACGAATGTGTCTCAATCGAGGAGCAACAGTCTTGAGACTATTGTATCGTGATAACTCATCCATCCCATGTGAGTGCATTAGGGTTGATGAAGGAGATGGTGAGCAACTTCCAGATCTTGGTGAGGGCGACACGCTCGGGTGTATACTGCTGCGCAGCGGAGAACGTGGCGGAGAGCGCGAATGATGTTGTGGCATAAGTTGGCCGCGAGAAGTGATCGTAGCAGTTGAGGACGTGTGTGAATGAACGTGCGATAACGGCGAGTGGAGGGGAGGAGAGGGTGAGCCGTCTCTGGATATATCAATTATGGCGGGATGTTGTGCAGCGTGTTCAAGATAACTCCGCGTTTGAAATGGCACATTAGATGAAATGTGAGATTGCGCTCCAAGTGCAGGGTATGTGGAAAAGCGTGGTTGTGTGGCAGTGGTTTCATAGAATACAGTATTGGTCGAAGCTAATGTGTCGGGGACTTGAAAACGAGGGGATTGTGACGTGGATATGGATGATCCGAATGTAAGAGGATATGCAATGGGTGTGGCGGAGGGCCAAGAAAAACGATTGGACTTGCCGTTGGGAGGGCCCGAGTGTGAACGACGAAGGAGCTCGGCTTTATATGCAGTTAACGTGGCATCATTTGTGGCCACTTGAACAGCATTATTGTCGCTAGGACATGGGGACCTTGCTGGCACTCTGCCTCGGAGGCTCGCGCTGGCAGTAAATGTTGCAGGCTCAACAAAAGACGTGGATACTAAAGGAGTCGCATGTGATCCTTCCGTGAAGGATTGAACAGATCGCACGTCATCGGATTCGGCAGCATCTGATCGACGCTCTTCATCGCTGATGAGATCAAAATGTTCAGGAGATGATGTTGGCTTCCCAGCCTCCCGCGCCATCGTCGAAGACGTTGCCAACGCAAGCCCTTGGTCAAGCTGGTCTTCAAATATGGCGTGGTGGTCAGGTGGAGCTTCCGGTGGTGGCGGACTAGTCCACTGGGTCCTCTTTGGTGCCATGTGCTCCGGCGGGGTGCGAGACGGGACACAATCATCGCCTGACTGTCTATTTCCAGGCTCAAAAAACTCTGGTTGCGGTGAAGGGAGCTCAGCGGGTGCGCCCTTGGGTCTCATGGAGTTACTCCCAACCGTGTATGGTGTCTGCGGAGGGAAAGAGAGACGGGGTGGAATGAAGACGGATGGAGGTGACATTGCTTGCGGGGTTTCGCTCTTTTCTTCGCAAAGTTGAGCAAGTGCCGCAACAGCGCGGGGGCGCATAGCGAGGATCCTAGATGCGCGCATGAACTCCCCGCGGATCTACCCTCGTCAATAAGTGAGGTTACAACAGACGAAAGCTAGCATACCTGGTAAAGCCCTTCTTTTGTTACACATCGGGCGACGTTGAATTCAATCTCAAACGGATCCTGTTGCCAGAAGGACTTTAGACAGACCGAATGAGTATTACTGTTAACGTACCTCGATACAAAACCGATTTCGCTCTCGGGAGTCGTTATAGCGGCTACCTGACAGCTGTAGAGCCCATCAGTACGTAAATATGCGGAAATGTTCTAGTCACTTGCCTCGTTTTGCCATCCCTTGCTCTCCTTCTTGAGTAAACCTGCTCTAATAGAAGCAACACCTGTATTGTAGGTAAAATCACGAGAATAATATCGGAAGAAGTCGATCAACCTGTTGACGGCTCAGTCCAAATTCAATATCACGAGGCCTTCGAGCGGCAACTCACAAATCAGCCACGCTATCGGTATTA
The DNA here is from genome assembly GCA_930272055.1 of Rhizopogon roseolus. Taxonomy (NCBI): domain Eukaryota; kingdom Fungi; phylum Basidiomycota; class Agaricomycetes; order Boletales; family Rhizopogonaceae; genus Rhizopogon; species Rhizopogon roseolus. The sequence continues at coordinate 74,488 of CAKNEV010000100.1, forward strand.
GATGAATGCCATCGTTGGCGCAGAAGTTCTATGTCGTCAAAAAACCTACGGCATTGAGTTAGGTATATACTGCGGGTAATGTTAGATAAGACCAACCAGGTATTATGCTCCCCAATATGAGTGTCCTCCTGAAAGCAATTGCGGTTAGAACTTGTATGAAAATGGGTCTGCATACCTGAGATATAGGTCGTAGAGGGGGCATTTGCTGTAAATTTGGTAGTACCGGAGGATTCTTCACGTGCATGAGGAAATATATGACAAGTAAAACGTAGCCATAGGATGATAGTGTTCCTTCGTAGGGAGAATTGATATTTCTGTTCGAATAAGATGAGTAAACCACGAGAGCAGCAGAGAAACGAAACTGCTACCTCCGCTTGCTCCATACTTTAACTATCAGATAACCATTGAATAATCGAAGATTCATTGATAATCCGCGATTGAACTCACGGAAGAGAACCATTGTCCGCACGCGTGTGGGATCGATCATAGCATAGCACATGAGCAGTCTCGTGTTCTCCAGGGCGAGTCTATTCTCGAAGCCAATATCGCAAGCGATTCCAAGTGGTAATCCGGGTGATGGATCTAGAGAGAGCTTGACGATAGGTATCCGTGCATGAGGTAGAGGTTTAACCTTGAACTTTGTTTCTGAATCGCAATGAATGAACGTCGATGTACATTTGCAATGGCAACTGACCGCGTTCTAGGAGGTCACCAAGCATAGTAACCATGTCCGATGCAGAGAGCCGCTCATCAGAATCGATGAGGCAGCAGAGATCCATATCTGCTGCACGTTGTAGTCTTTACCAGGAAAATTATGACGTTCTAAGCTGACCTGAATTGCGAAGGCTAAAGCCATTCGCCGTGCTTCCGAATGATAACAGTCGGCTGTCAGGTTCTATTGTGCGAATCAATCGCTCAAGGAGCTTCCTGACATCTTCTTTGACAGCCATTTCTTCTTGGGTTGGAAGGAGTTGAATTACGAAGTCGAAGAGGGCTTGTGACAGTTCGACCGCAAAGAGACGGTGTTTGGAAGCATGCCTCCGTTGTGCACTATACGGAGCAGACTGGACACTGGTTGAGCTCTGTGCCATACTAGAAACCAAAGGCTGGCTCGTGGACTCGTGGAACTGCTCTACAGGTCGAGTCGAACAAAGACAAGCCCTTGAGCACCTGGTGAAAGGAAAATGTTCCACGACAATCGACCTTCCGGAACGTTTGGCGGTCAACCACTTTCCAAACTGTCTGCCCAAATGAGGAAGTCGACTCAATTCAATTTCTCAGCTTCCGACTCATGACCGTCTCTCAAGTTCACTCAAGTGGTAGGTAAAACCTTCAAAATTGCCGAGCCAAATATTCGAAGCGTCGAGCATGTCTGGACAACTACAAATGCGCATTCCAATGACGAAGCCTCCTCTGCCATTAGTAGCTGTATTACAACGCGCAATGTAGTAAACTTTATGACCTAGGAAGTATCTACCTTGATGGCCAGCCTGCGTGACAAGCCAGTAAACCCTTGCCTTGTAATTCAATACACGGTCTCGGGAGCAGAACTCTAAAATAACAATAGGTAGTCAAAACCTCAAAACTGTACAAGTTGAAACCTGTGGACGTGCTTACCAGAGTGAACTATACAGTTTCTTCGATCCTCAGAAGTACCTTCTTCCTATACATCCCTCGGCCAAAGTGTGCGAAAAGGTCACGAATCTTTTCCGATGCACTGTCATCACTCTCCATCCCGCCAATCGTCAAAATTTCATGCTCAGGGCCCCGAAGCTAGATTTGAGGTGAGATGTACCCACAAATCAAAATCATCATATCCGTACCTTCCCATCACGCATGAGTGCAGTTAGTGTATCGAAAAGTTCCTGGCGTTCTTCTAGGGATTTCTTGTTATACCAGCGGGTTTGCCAGAACCCGTGGCAAGTAAGGTTCTTGAAGATGAAGAGTGATGTTGGAAGCGAAAGGGGTTCCTTCGACATCGCCCCATACGAGACAAGATGAGCGCTTTCTCCAAGCAGTCGAGACATGAGATTAGTCGTTTTGCCACCGACGCAGTTGAGACCAAGACGGATAGCCTAAGCCCAGTGAAATTCCGAACGAGGTGGATGCAAAATGTATTACCTTGCCTCCGGTCCATATTTTGACTTTCTCTCTGAAGGACTTGTCGGAGAGTTCATCATATGTCGCGATATGCGTTGCACCCAGTGATTCCAGATGCCTTTTCAGCGATTCAACATCCTCACTTTGAATTCATGAGACAAATTCATATGAATTGTGTATGTCACCCACCGGTCACGGATGAAGTTGATAGTCTTGTACCCCTTCGCAGAGGCGATTTGAATCACAGCTTGACCGACCTAAGAACTAGATTGTAAGGATCAACACCAGTGCACGGGGGGAACTCCGTACGGCACTGTTTGCACCATTTTGAACTATCCAATCTCCTTCCACGAGCTGTGTAAAGTCGTGCAGCATATTGTAAGCAGTAGAGGGGTTTACCTTCACCATTGAATGTTAGGGCTGACAAAAGAGAAGTAGAGAGAGAGTCTTAGGCGTACAGTAACTGTTGCAGCCTGAACCTCAGATAGACCCTCCATTGGAACCTTCAAAATATCTGTTGAGGCAACATTCTTCGCCGACGACCACGTTCCGCTCTGGGCCTTGGTCGAAAGCACCCAATCACCCTTTCGCAGACCAGTCACACCTTCCCCGACCTCTGTTACTTCGGCCAAGCCCTCGTTTCCACCCACGAATACCGGGTGATCCTCGGCTTGGGAGAGCGAGACATCAGGATGTGGTTTTGTGGGGTAGATACCCTCAATAACGTTGATATCTGCAGGATTGATGGGTGCAAGCAGAAACTTGATGTTTACAGTGTCTGGAGGCGGGGGTGCCAGCTCAGGGAAGGAGATTACAGAAAGGACGCATTCTGGGTCACCATTGCTGCTGTAGACTATAGCGCGATTACCAGACACCACTGACGATGTGGAAAAAGTATTGCTAGGCATGATATGTTGCAGTCGCCATACTTGTCGCACCTGTCGAGGCCGCTGCCAATGTGCAAGAGGTGCTCTACCGCAAAAGTGCCAGGCTGTCCTCATTGGTGGTCTTCACTCGGAACTTCCGAGTCAGAGGTGTCTGAAGATTGAGACTAACTAATTAAGGCACACCAACGCGGCAAACCAGCTCAGCGCTTATCATCAATGTCATTGTCCAGCGTCCAGACAGACAGATGAAAACTATTAACATAGAAAAGGAACCAAAGCCTGAACTCTGAAATTTTGTGTATTTTCTGCGTCTTTTTCAGATTCTAACTATTTTCTGCATGAAATGTTGATTATTGTGATGCTCGAGCGAGATCACTAATAAACGAACATTAGACATATGAACCTGTCGGGGGCCATCAAGGAGGTCCTTACCCAAAGGCAGCGTCAATGCAGGTCTTCACATCCTTGTAACTCACAACGAGACAGCTCTGTTCATCACGGGAAACGAGCATGATACGCTCGTCTGAGCCAGCATCAAGCTAGAAAGAAAATGAGAAGCACTTTCGAGAAAATAGACAGGAGTTACCTTGTTCAAGCAGGCTAAGACGTGCGAAAGATTGAGTACCGGATTGCCGCTCTCGTCCACTTGATGAAATACATAGTCTCGGAACAGCTTGACGATGTATCTGTCGCCCGTTTCGGACCAGCGGGGCTCACGGGCGAACCTACGACTAAATTTGAGACATTCTGCTCAGGTTGAGCAACGATAAGCGCACATAGGACGTTCATTGATGAAACCAAATTTGCAAAGAAGGCGAACTAGGCGCCCATTCTCGAGCTCGCTCATGAGTTCAGCTTCAAGTCTATTGACGGAGCTAAATCACAGCATGAGCATCCGCAAAAGTATGCATATATTTGATTCACCTGTGCATCTCGTCCATCTCGCGGACCAAACGATTTGTTCCGATCATGTCGATGACTTGCGTGATACTCTGGGAACAATGAGGGAGAAAAACGCCATAATGGGGAAGGCTAACCTTGTGTGGACCAGGTTTAGAAATCAAATACAGAGTGAGGGTCTTGACATCAGCAGAGAAATGACGATCCAACATGTCAAATGCTTTGGTGGGTGTGTTCATAGCTGCAAGGTTATTGCAGCAGAGAGCAAAAATGAGACGACCAAACATCGTGAGGTCCTCTTGTTGGATGATCGCGATATCCTGGCGAGGGTCATACAACAGGATGTCTGCAATACCGCATGAGCCAATGCGAATCCTGTGCGCAGATAAGACGCGTCAGATACGGATTGAGATAGCACACCTGTTCTTGCCAGTAACCATAATTTTGGTTGCGTCAATCATGCGGATTGCGAGGCCGACTTCGTGCACTGCTTTGATACTGCTGGCAATTTGAATTATGTACGACCATAAAGTTGCCTCGGGTAACGCTGTTGATAAATGTGAAAGACGGCCATGCAGGAATACCGGCGGTTTCGGCTTGATGTGAATTTCAAAGAGAGTTTGAGCATTTGGGTAGTAGTCGTATGCCACTACTAAGGCTAGTCCACACTTGTCAATGCAAGCCGAGTCGAGTGAAAATTTGACATACAATTGTCGTTGAATGCACGAGTAGTGAACGCTTCACGGACACGAGCGATATTTGGATGCTCAACACGTGACCACGTCTCGATGGCTCCAAATGCAGCTTGATGCATCAACCTGAAATCTGCACAAGTCAATAGTGAGGCGTTATAATTCTGGTAGAACGAACTTTCAACGCGACGGAGAGTATATGATACACCGTCGTTAGAACTAGTTGCGCGATACACAGTGGAGTACCAGGTAAAGAACTTGCGGCGCTCTGAGACAGAAGGTTCGAGGGGGGCAAGTGAGTGATACCCCTGTAGTTCGTCAGGAAGGTTATGTCCCGGTATTGGAACCACGTGTGAGGCTTCTGAACGTTTATGCAGCTCCTCGTGAATGGCATCGGAGACAAAATGTGTTGAGGGAAAGGCATCCGGAGTAGGGTGTGAGTAGAGATGATAATCCAACTATACAAAGCAATATAAATATATTCTCTTCTGCGGATTTAAGCAAGAAGCTTACGGGCTGCTTGACAAACGTCGCCTGTTGAGATTGATAAAAGTTGCCAATCGGTGAGCCATGTTCTTCATAGTCCACCTACAATGGATGTGGGCACATCAGCCTAATAAAAACTACTATTCGCACCTGCTGATATTGATTAATTAACTGATGCTCCAATATTTGTGGTGTCTGATTGGAGGCAGTGTCGCCATGATTATCGTACTCGTCGTGATTTTGGTAGAATGTAGAAGGGAAGGGACTAAATAATTGTCAGTAGTCATCGGGTAACGTATGTGGGGAACTTACGAAGAAGCGAATGTCGATGCAGAAATGGGAGACGGAGTTGCAATGCCATGGAAAGGTGCATTTGGAACAAATACAGGAGCATTAACGGCCTGTGCAGACAGTGAAGCAGGAGTAGGTGATTCTGAACGTGGACTGTAGATATAGTGAGGCAAAGGCAGTAAAAATTCGAAGACACCCCTTACGGATTGTTGGGACCTTCAACCTGAATAACCTCAAGAGGGGGTATACAATCAAGCTAGGGACCGCGTACCGGTGGGTGATAATAGATGCAACCTTTGTCTTGATAGCGACAAGATCTGCATGACGGATTAAAATACTACTTCACCATTGAAGATCCGATATTACCCATAAATTAAGATATTCCTACACTGACGCTGGGGAGAATCTAACGGACATTGTCAGACTGTGGATGTGATGGTCGGATCGATGAAAGGGCACTACCTCTCTTGTGTAATTTAGCCTTGTCTTCATGATCTGCTGGATTTACAATCTTGATAGCAGAACTTGAGGATTGTGGCCTTGAGTTTGAGAAATAGGCCATAGGAAACACCGGACATATGGAAAGAATCGCTTCCTCCAACAAATCTACCAAGATTAGTCATCAAAGTCACTGTAAATAATAAAATAAATATTAATATTGAAGGTAGATCGACTAGCGTCATACTAACCTCAGATCTCCTCGACATTCTCGATGGCAAATGGGAGATCTGCCGAGTCCAACGACAAGTCAATAATACCACTTTCAACAGTCCACAAACTCTCTGCGTTTAACAAGTTCATTCTATATGAGAACAAACTGCGCTTCTTTATCGTGGCCTCTAATGCCTCTGATTCACGCCACCGGATTATCAAGGTTGACCGCACCTTACAGGCTGACCTTGCGGTTGTCGAAGATGACACGGACTACAGCGGGAAACAAATGAGCAACATGCTCAAGATGCTAGACGATGGCAACAAGGGCTCTGGTGGGCTTGGCAAGCCGCGGATAATATTTGGTATTGCAGGTAAGCAGGCTTCTATCACCTATGTTGTAGTCGTAGTCACTAACCACCTAGTCCTCACCAAGGATTCATAAAGTTCACTGCTGGCTGGTACATGATCATCATATCAAAGCGTTCTGTCGTGGCACTTCTCGGTGGCTACTATTTGTACCACTGTGAGAACACGGAGATGATACCTGTTCCTTCAAATCACAAGATTGACCGTCCTGCCGAGGAGCAACGCCTTGTCAATACGTTTAAGCAAGTTGACATGTCAAAAAATTTCTACTTCAGGTGCGCAAGGTTCAAACGTTGCGCAGGATTTATTGATCGCTATGTGCTCCATTCTAGCTACTCTTACGATATCACTTCTACCCTTCAAAATAACCTTACCAAGCCTGAACGTTTCCATACTACCAGGTGGCCTTTCAATGATCGATACGTCTGGAATTTTCATATGATCGCTGCACCCTTCAAGGATTCCCCTGCTGGTATCCATCGTCCGTGGCTACTGCCCCTCATACATGGACATGTGGACCAAGCTAGTAAGTGAATCGACCGTACACTATATGCGTAGTAATGCCTTCCTCGTACTCCATTAGAACTCACTGTGCTTGGGCGCGTTGTCTTTGTGACACTCATTGCCCGTCGGTCGCGTCATTATGCTGGAGCTCGATATCTGACTCGTGGTGTCAATGAAGAAGTGAGGAACGTGTATAACAAATTTACTTCTCTTAAGCATTTACCAGGGAAACGTTGCAAATGAAGTTGAGACTGAGCAAATTGTGTCGGAAGCCTTAACCACGCCTTTTTACTTCCCTCCTGCCCGGCCCTCTACGGGCGAACGTCGACGTCAGCCTAGCCCTCACTACACCAGTTACGTCCAGGTGCGAGCCTCCACACGTTCCACGATTTCCTGTAATTTCACACCAGATAAATCTTAGTATAGAGGCAGCATTCCCATATATTGGACGCAAGAGACTACTAGCATGACTCCCCGACCACCTATTGAAAGTACGCACTTCATAGTTCTTTCCCCCTGCCTTTATATGACGTGTCCCAAGTTAGTGTCGTGGATCCCTTTTTTGTTGCGGCATCCCGTCATTTTGATGACCTTTTTGCACGATATGGTGCACCAATCACCGTCCTCAACCTCATCAAACGGCGTGAACCACAGCCACGCGAGTCGAAGTTATTGGAAGAGTACACTCAATGCGTCAAATATCTGAATCAATTCCTGCCGGATGAGAACAAGATCGTTTACCGAGACTGGGATATGTCACGAGCATACAAAGAGTGTGTCTTTTATTCGATTTGGAGTGACATTGTCTCAATATGACTGTAGAAAAACTCAGGACGTCATAAGTTACCTCGAGGACATAGCGGAGGTATCTATTCAGATGACAGGATTTTTCCATTCTGGTCCGGAACCGCTCGCTCACTGTCTCCACAACGGCAACTAGTGCGCATTGCACATATCCTTTGCAAATATCATTGTGACCTCATTTCCAGCGAAGATGGTGATAACTGTCGTCGCTCCATCCTGCTGCAGAATGGTGTATGCCGTACTAATTGCGTCGATTGTTTGGACCGCACGAATGCAGCGCAATTTGTTTTTGGAAAACGTGCTCTTGGCCACCAGTTGTATGCCCTTGGTGTTGTGGCTAGTCCCAACCTTGCATTCGATTCAGATGCGGTGAACATGCTAACAGAAATGTATCACGACCACGGTGACAGTTAAGCGAGTCCTGTAAAATATTTCAAGCGTCGCTGATGTTCGGTCTAGCCATCGCTTTGCAGTATACTGGGAGCGCCCTTGTGAATCGGGTAGAAACTTATCGCAGGATGCCCCATTGGAACAGTCACTCGAGGGACATCATCGAAAACATTCGTCGTTTCTATGCTAATTCTTTGCTGGGTATCGACCCTTTTTCTTCTTTTAGTTCACACCAGAACTGAAATGTTCCTCTTAGATGCAGATAAACAAGCAGCAATTAACCTCTTTCTTGGCGTCACAGCTGAGCGCAGTTTCCACCTTCCTAAACGTGGACAATATCAGCAATGGTTCCAGAAGCAGCATCTTCAGATGTTGTACCAAGTGACAGAGTGCTCCTCAGCGCTTTGTGACTTCGTCAATATCCGTGGGGAATTTTGGTCGGAATACTACCGGCCACTATTATTCACGTCGTTAGGAAAACATTTTGCGTACTCAATGAACAGTACATTGAAGCTACCAGGGTGGGCGGTACTGTGTTGTGCAGCGGATGAGTTTGTGCTCACTTGTCCGTCACGACTTATAGGAAGACCATGAAGGATATTGCTTACAGCCCATTTCTGCCTCACAGCACTCATCCAGTACATCACCCACGGTATTTCTTCCAGTTGGTTTATATTATTGTCATGCAAACTGTTTAACAGGCTCATGGCTGGAGTCCGTCGTTGGATTGGCACGTATCCTTCCTCTCAGCATGGGTTCTCCAAGAAGACATCAGGCTCCAAACAAAATGTCTTGAAATCAGATATCCCTTGTAGTGATGATCCTCGTTCATCAGCTGCCCTTGCCAAGAGATTTTTACACCCAGATGTGCCGGTCGAGGAGCAAACAGAATATCTGAAGTGAGTTTGTCTGAAGTATAGATTTGATAACTAAACATATCTTTAGGTATGTTGATCAGTGCTATGCTTTGCTAGATGCATGCAATGATGAAGCAGAACCCGAAGACAAAGAAATATATGAAAGGTTTATTGGGAAGTCAAAGGGTATTGTGGAGGAGAGCAATTCCTGTGATGTGTATGTTACTTATGTTGAAACCATGCTGGTGACAGAGGATATAGGTATCTGTGGAGAAGACTTAGTGGCTACATATACACATTGGCTGGCATAGAAGTGTACTGATATCTAATTTAATCTATTTAAACTGATCCAAACCCTAAAGCAATATGTGACCATCATGACTGACCACCTTATGTAACCCTTTGGTTTTTGGCCTGATCTAGCTTGTCAAATATTTTGGTGATTTTAGCTATTTTATTGGGCTAGCTATGACCATTTTCTGAAAACAGGCAGTTTAAACTGAGGCAACACAACAAATAGTTATTATGACAGGTGCATGTTTTTCTGATGTAGAGTTTGAAACTTATTGAAGCTCAGCTACTTTTGAAAATAGAAATGAAATATTGCCACCAATTTCATTCTGCAGTCAGGGATGGGCATTGTCAGAGATTAAATTTCCACTAGGCTTGAGGCATGGGAAAGTGGAGGCACCATGATATTACAATTTGAAATTGAGGACCAATGCTGGGTAACAATAAATAGGTATGTGAGTTATCATGATGTGTGCCCTGCCTTGATCATATGTATAATATTATCTAATTCCAGACCACTAATTGAAGATGCTGGCAGAGGAGCAGAGAGAGAGAAGGAGTGAATAGTTTTGTTAATAGTTATAACTAGTCCTATTTTGATGTTATTAACATAGTATTTGCTAAATTTGATGATTTCTGCATATTTCCTAAATTTGTGATTTTTGTGTCATTGTGGAAACCCCATATTTTCCAGCCTGTGAAACCATCTTTTCAAACTTCACTATACATTGATATTCATCTCCTATCCTCCAATCCTTCACTGACATGCACTGCCTTTGGCTGACCACTGGCACATTATTGCATGACCAACTGTTGGTTGTCAGTTCTCAGGAAAAATGGTTTTCTGCTATAATAACTATTTGTAACTCTTTTTTGTCATAATAAAAATTGACCTGGTACAGATTGTAGCCCTAGTTTAAATGAGTCTATTGGTGGTCTAATTTCCTTATTAGGTTACTATTTGGTCGAGATATAGGCTTAACAAGATTTGTTGTTGCTTTTTGTTATGTTAATATCTTCATCAAATACCAACATATTGACAAAGTAAGACTGGCTATATACTCAGTTGAACTAGGGCTACAATCTGTACCAGATCAATTTCTATTATGACAAAAAATAGTTACAAATAGTTATTATGACAGATACACATTTTCCTGATGTTGGTGACACATACTATATTGACTCCTGGCTATGTTGGAAGTTCTCTTTCTACAGATCCCTACCCATGTCATTTGGTCTAAAGTTCACTGCATCAGAAAAAATGGTTTTTGCTATTATATCAGTTATGACAGTTAGTGTTGCCTTAGCTCAGAGCCAGCATTTTCGAAAAAATGGGCCTTGCAGGCTCAAAGAAAATTGTAAAATCATGAAAATATTTGTGAGTGTAGATAACATGCTAATCTAGCTATGAACATTCAGTTTTTCTATATAAATTAAATTTGAGCTCATAACATGCAAAACGGCTACAGCTAGTTGAACGGCTAACTGTGGTTGCAATGGCTTTTTGCATGTCATGAGCCCAAATTTAATTTATATAGAAAAACTGAATGTTCATAGCTAGATTAGCATGTTATCTACACTCACAAATATTTTCATGATTTTACAATTTTCTTTGAGCCTGCGAGGCCCATTTTTCGAAAATGCTGACTCTGAGCTGAGGCAACACTAATGATAGTTTTAGCTATTATGAACAGGGTGCCTCCATAATAGCTATAATAGCAGCTGCAATTTAAAAAGTAGCCATTATAGCTACAAATAGCAGCCACATTTTACAAAGCAGCTATTTTGGATAGGTCATAATGTCTTTTGAGAACCTTGCCATTCTAGCTATTATAGCTACAAATAGCTACTGGGAGCTATTATGAATGGGTCATTTTTTCATTCTAGCCATTCCTGTCAAAAAACACCAAAAAAGCGAAAAATTCAAGTTATATTTCAAGTAACCAGTACACCTACTAACTACAACAGAGGCAAAAATGTGAAAATTTAATCAGGGGAAAGTAGAAGAAGGGGGAAAGAGGGCTATAAGAGGGAGTTAGAGAGGGAAGATAGGAAAATAATAGGCACTTACCAAATAACTGAAAGGAGCAGCAGGAGCAGCAGCAGAAGGAGCAAGAGAAGCAGAAGGAGGAGGAATAAAAGAAGTAGAAGGTGCAGAAGCAGAAGAACCAAGAAAAGCAGGAGCAGAGAGGAAGGAAAGATTAGAGAGAGGAGGGAATGAGGAGACTCACCAGGGAACAGCCTCTAACAGGAGCAGGAGCAGGTACAGAAGCAGGAGAAGCAGCTTTGGAAAAATGTATATTTGTCATAATAACTATTTGTAACTATTTTTTGTCATAATAGAAGTTGACCTGGTACAGATTATAGCCCTAGTTTAGGTGAGTCTATAAGTGGTCTAATTTCCTTATTTGGTTACTATGTGGTTAAGATATAGTCTTAACAAAATTTGTTCTTACTTTTTGTTATGTTAATATCTCTATCAAATACCAACATATTGACAAAGTAAGACTGGCTATATACTCAGTTGAACTAGGGCTACAATCTGTACCAGATCAATTTTTATTATAGCAAAAAATAGTTACAAATAGTTATTATGACAGATACACATTTTCCTAATGAGGAGGAGATACAGAAGAAGAAGGAGTAGGAGGTACAGAAGCAGAAAGAACAGGAGGAGCAAGAGGAGCAGGAGCAGGAGCAGAAAGAACAGGAGGAGCAAGAGGAGCAGGAGCAGGAGCAGGAAGGAAGGAAAGATTAGATAAAGGAGGAGGAGGAGAATGAAGAGACTCACTAGAGAACAACCTTTAACACCATCACCAACACCATCTATGCATAAATATTTTCATGATTTTAGCAAATTTATTGGGCTCAATATGCCCTTGGTTTCATTTTCAACTACAGTTGTGGACAAGCAAACTCGACAAATCTGGACATGATCAAAGACTGATTTTTTCTCGCTTACACAAATGATCAAGAACCCATTTTTAGTGCAGAATATGTTAATTGGGAACCAAATCAACTGATTTGCACGAGCAGAATTCACTTCAGTCACCCCCAAAAGGATACCTCTTAGGTTCATAGTCCTCTATACAAGTATTGGCCTAAGAGGTATGATTC